>VBSM01003222.1:87465-101542 GCA_008086735.1 Cheirogaleus medius | reverse complement strand
ACACAAAAAAAAAAACAAAACAAAACTATAGACCAGTATCTCTTATGAATAAAGATATAAAAATTCTCAACAAAATACTAGGCAAAAGTAATCTAAACATATAAAAATATATATTATGACCAAGTAGGATATATCCCAGGGATACAAGGGTGGTTTGATATCCAAAGATCAATTAACATAATATACAATGCCAATACAATAAAAGACACAAACTACATAATCATCTCAGATTCAGAAAAAGCTTTTGACTAAATCCAACAGTTTTTTTTTTAGGACAAAAACACTCAACAAAATAGGAATACAAGGGAACTTCCTCAACCAAGCAAGTGCACCTATGAAAAACCTGCAGCTAACATCATACTTAATGGTGAAAGACTGGTGCTTTTCCCAGTAAGATCAAAAACAAGACAAGGACATGCACTCACCACTTCTAATCAATACTGTACTGAAAGTTCTAGCCAGGGCAATTAGGTAAGAAAAAGAAATAAAAGGCATCCAGATTGCAAAGAAGAAAAACTAACTGTGTTTGAGATGACTAATACTGTATATAGAAAATCCTAAGAAATCCACTAAAAAACAGTTAGAACTAATAAACATTAGTTTAAATATTATTAAAATTATTAAAAACTAATGGTTCAGAGTAAAGTTGTAGGACATAGTACCAATATACAAAAAGGAATAGTATTTTTTGGCTGGGCACAGTGGTTCACGCTTGTAATCTCAGCACTTTGGGAGGCCAAGGTGGGAGGATCACTTGAGGCCAGAAGTTTGAGGCCAGCCTAGGCAACATAGCAAGACCCTGTCTACAAAACTAAAAAAAAAAAAATTAAAAAAAAAATACTATTTTTATATACATGCAAAGGACAATCCAAAAATATTAAGAAAATTCCATTTATAATAATACCAAAAAGAATAAAATACTTACTGATCTAGACACTGACCACAATCCTATTAGAATACCAGCTGGCTTCTTTGGAGAAATTGACAAGTTGATCCTAAAACTCACATGGAAACTCAAGAGACACAGAATAACCAAAACAATCTTGAAAAAGAGGAACAAAGTTGAAGGACTTGCACTTCCTGATTTCAAATCTTATTACAAAGCTACAATACCACCTGGCATAAAGACAGATATAAAGATAGATATATAGAACTGAACAAAATTCAGAGTCCAGAAATAAATCCCTGTAGCTATAGTCAATTGATTTTCAACAAGGGTGCCAAGATCATTCGATGGGGGAAAAAACAGTCCTTTTCCTTCCCCTTTCAAATGGTGCTTGGATAACTGAATTTCCACATGCAAAAGAATGAAGTCAGATCCTTATCTCATAGCATAAAAAAAAATTTTACTCAAATGGTACAAAGACCTCACTGCAGGCTGGGTGTGGTGGCTTACACCTGTAATCCCAGCCCGAGATGGGAGGATCACTTGAGGTGAAGAGTTCAAGAGCAGCCTGAGCAAGAGCGAGACCCCGTCCTACTGAAAATAGAAAAAATTAGCCAGGCATGGTGATGCACGCCTGTTGTCCCAGCTACCTGGGAGGTTGAGGCGGGAGAATCACTTGAGACCAGGAATTTGAGGTTGCTGTGAGGTAGGCTGACACCACAGCACTCTAGCCCGCGCAACAGAGTCAAAAGAAAAAAAGAAAAAGAAAAAAAAAAGACCTAACTGCAAAAGCTAAAACCATAAAACTCTTAGAAGAAAACATGGGATAGATCTTGTGACCTTGGATTTATCAATGGATTCTTGGTTATGACACCCAAAGCATAAGCAATAAAAGAAAAATAGATTAAACTGGACTTAATCAAAATTAAACTATTATATGGCAAAGGACACATTAAGAAGGTGAAAACCCACAGAATAGGAGAAAACATTTGCAAATCATATCAAACAAGGGACTTGTATCTATTAGTAGAATATGTAAAGAACTCTAGCAACTGAAAAAGACAACACAATTTAAAAATAGGCAAAGAACTTGAATAGACATTTCTCCAAAGATATACAGATGGCAAAAGCTCATGAAAAGATGTCATTAGTCAGTCACCAGGGACAGGCAAATGAAAACCACAATGAGATAATACCACTTCCTACCCACTAGGATGGCTAGATCAAAGTCAGATATTAACAAGTGTTGACAAAGATGTGGGCAAATCAGAACACTCATACATTGCTGGCAGAAATGTAAGATGGTGCAGCCACTTTCAAAAACAGTCTGGCAACATCCCAAGAAGTTAAAAACCTGCCTACATATGTGCCTAAGAGCATCATTCATAATAGCTAAAGTTGAAAACAACCCAAATGTTCAAACAGATGAACAAAACATAATATATCTATACAATGGAATAAAAGGCCAAACAAAGGAATGAAGTTCTGATACATGCTACAATGTGGATGAACCTAGAACACATTATGCTCAGTGAAAGAAGCCAATCACAGAAGACCACACATTTATTCCATTTATTACGTGATTCCCATTTATATGAAATGTCCATAATAAGCAAACATATGGAGACAGATCTAGTAGTTGTCTAAGGCTGGGGGAAGATGAATGGTTGGTGGGGGTGGTGAGAGCTAAATAATACACATTCCTTTTGAGGTGATGAAAATGTGCTACGACTGATTGTGGGGATGGCTGCAGACCTCTGAATACACTAAAAACTACTGAACTGCACACCCATGAGGAGTGAATCGTGTGTGTGTGAATTACAGCTCAGTTAAGCTGTTACCAAAAGCAATAATAATTAGCTGGGTGCAGTAGCCTGCACCTGCAGTCCCAGCTACTCGGGAGGCTTAAGTAGGAAAACTGAGTTCAAGCCCAGCCTAGGCACAATAGCAAGACTCAACTCAAAAAACAGAACAAAACAAAAAACAACAAAAAAACTCCAAAGCAGTAATAATAATAATTAGAAGCTTTCCATTCATTTCTATGGTCTGGAATTTTTTTTCTTTTAGAGGAGCTCTTGGGGAGGGAGGCACGCCAGCCAGGTACTTAGCCAAAGCCACCTACACTACTCTAGAATTTTAAAAAGTATAGTATTCAAATTGTATTAAAATTATCTCTATAAACCAACTACTTGTGGTGCCTTCTAAGTATCTTTCATCACCCTTCAAAACCCTTCTATGGTTACAAGTTGTTATGGCTTCTTCTTTTCTTCTTTTACTTATTTTAGGATCAATTTTGAATTTATATTTTGTTAACTATCACTCTTTTTTTTTTTTGAGACAGTCTCACTCTGTTGCCTAGGCTAGTGTGCCGTGGCATCAGCCTAGCTCACAGCAACCTCAAACTCCTGGACTCAAGCGATCCTCCTGCCTCAGCCTCCCAGAGTGCTAGCATTACAGGCGTGAGCCACTGCGCCTGGCCTATCACTCATTTCCCCTGAATTTTCCAGAAGTTTTAATGCCATGTACACTTTCTGTCCCCTGCAATCTCCTCTCTCCCTACCGCTGTGAGTTCCCAACCCAAGAATCAGAAGCTTCTCTGCTGCCAAAGCCAATGGACACTTTCCTTATCTTTCCAGGCCTATTGGTAGCATTTCCCAATCTTGAGTTTCTGTGACCACCAACCCTGTCCCACTGTTGAGAATCACTGCACTGAGAACAGAAGTCTCCAGTTCAATTCCAACTCTAATCCTGTTAATCCCCCAGGACTAACTTCGCTGCCTACAGGAGTGAGCCCAGACCCCTCAGTGCAGCCCTCATGAACCCCGACGTCAAGCCCTCTCCTCCAACACCTGCACTGAGCACTTCTGTTTGGTTTCTGAAACCAATCTGGCTGTTGGCCCCTACGCACGTGGAGATCCTCATATTCCATAGTGTGTTTGCTCCTTAAGGTCTAGCTCTGAAGTCACCTTCTCCCAGGCAGAGTCCCTATCTCCCACCCGTCTCTACAGCTGAGCTGACTGCACTGGGCTGGAAATGTCCGCGTCTACCTGCCCTGCTTCTGCTGCAGTTCACCACGGGCAGGCAGAGGCTATGATCACAGGGCCTCCGGAGGGGCATCGCTCAGTCCACCCACAGGATCGAAGGAGGGCACCTGTAGCCACTCACCCTGCGGTTCCGGTTGTGATCCATGGTCTTGAGGTGTTTCTGGATAATCCCAAACTGCATGGGGATGAAGAGGTCACAGGCTGCACAGTGGGCTGCCTCTACCTTCTTCACAAAATGTTCCATAGCAATTTCTATAGGGGAGACAAGAAAGGAGTTGCTACTGGTTCCTAAGACAGACCCAGGAGTTTGGGGAAAGAACTACACCAGCTTCTCAACTCTCCCTGCCACTTCCACATGGGTCCGAGGCTATTCTCACTGACATTCCTTGGGGAACAGAAGGGTGTGGTGACCCTGCACTGAGAACCAGAGGAAGGCAGGCTGAGACCCTGCCCTGGTGGGAGTGGGATGGAACCTCCTCACCTTGGGTCAGATCCTGGTCTCTGTAGATCTGCTGGATCAGACCATCAAGGTCCTCCACAGTTTTTCGGAGCTCCTCTGTCTTCTTAGTCTTATTGGTGACATAATCCTGCCAGAGATATCGAGGTTCATGTGGGCTGTTCTATGTCCTGAGGGTCCTTAAAAACTAAGAGCAGCCATGCTGCTCCAAGGCTTACCTGCAGAAAGTCGGCCGTCTGCTTAGGGAGCTTGGTGCCTACATACTTAAAGTGCTCCTTGTGGAACTTGCTGTCAAGGTGGCTGGCCATCTCGTCCTCGTAGAAGGTCCGGTATTTGCAGAGAGAACACACAAACTGGATCCTGCCACAGGAAAGAAACAAGGGACTAAGGCTGCGAGGGTCCCGGGGACAGTGCTGCTGCCTCACCCAACCCAGATGCAAGCCCTCAAACAGGCCTTGCTCATGGGCCTCTGAAGTACAGTCCCAGCAGAGGGACACAGGCTGGGACCAGTGGGGTTGGGAGTAGAAAGGGACAGAAAGTCTGCAGGCTGCAGTTTCTGCAACGTAGGGGCCAGGGGAGGAGCTCTTCCTTCCCACAGACAGGAGGCTGAAGCCCGAGGCAGCTGCTGCTGCAACAGGCAAGGAGTCGCTGGAAAGTTGCTGGAGGGCCTCTCTACCAAGGCTGGGCAGGAGCTTGTGCACTTGGCCCAGCTGGGACCGGAAGGAAGGATGCCCTGGCGTGAGCCAGGTGGCCCTGAGGTGCAGAGTGGAGTACGCAGTCCCGAGGCAGGGCCCGAAAAGGTGCTGCATCTTCCTTCTGGGGTCTGGGGGACTCAAAGGCCCAGCCCATCCTCTGCTCAGAATGCTTGGGGGTGGTGTCGGGAGGGATGGGAGGCGAGCAGGCCTGGGCACCTGCTGCCTTGTCTTCCTCTTCCAAGAAGAGACCAGTCTGAGCTGGAAGGAGGGCGCCCGCCTGGCCTGCCAGAGGGCAGCCTGGAGTCACCTGGGCGAGGTGCTCTGTCTGGGCCTGGTGTCCACAGCAGAAGCCCGGGGTCTGGGGCCTGGGCTGGAGCAGGCCGCCGTGGCAAGGGGCGGAGGAGGCCAGCCGCCACCGACGCCTCGGGGCAGGTCCCTACCTCTGCCGGACGTCCTTATCTGGGCCACGGGGTCAGCTTTGTCTGGAGAGCCCAGGGGCCGGGCGCCGGCGAGGCTGAGGAAGGTCCAGCAAGAGCAAGAGTCTGAGGCGGAGGAGGAGGAGGCAAGCGCCAGTGCGGGAGCCCTGAGGGCAGACAGACCCGACCAAGGGGCGTGAAGGACTCAGCCGCAGACAGGCCCGGCCTGACGGGGCCGGCGGGCAGGGCAGAGGGCAGGCCCAAGGCTGCCACAGCCCACAGGTGCTGCCATCTCTCCTGGGCACGGCGGTGGCCTCTTGGCAGCTAGCTGGGGCAGCACAGGCGCCTTGGACCTTGAGTCTCTGATGAGCTGGCCCCCTCCCTCAGGGGCATCGGGCCCCCTGTGCACCTCGGGACTCGTGCGCCGAGTAACCTAGCGCCGGAGCTTCTGAGCAACGGTGCCGAGCTGTGTCGGGTCTCAGGCCACAGATGCTAGCGGTCGCCAGGCGGCCGCAGAGGGGCAGGGGACGAGTCAGGCCTTGGGAGCTGGGCCTGGCGGGAAGCAGGGTCCATGCACGGCCGAGCAGGTGGCGGCTCCCAAGGGAGGCCAGAGGGCGGCGAGACGGCAGAGCTATGGCCCTGCTCTCCTGGCGGCAGCCCCAGAGCGAGGCAGAGGCAGAGGGGTGGAGGGAAGCCATTACCTTTCCACCATTCGGTCTCGCTGCCGCTTTTTCTGCTTATCCTGGCTCTTCTTGCCTGCCTGCAACTTGCGCTTGGCCTGGCCATTCTCATCCTGGGTGGTCAGGGCCGCTGTGGGGACAGACGGGCACAGTCACCAGCTTGGCTGTGCCAGGACAGGGCAGGCCCTGTGGCTTCTGGCCAAAACACCCGCCGTCCGCTCCAGAGGGTCCATCTGAGAGCAGCTGTCGAAGCGAGGCCTCTGGCCATGAGCAGGGTTGGGTCCCTGGGCTGGGCAGGGAGTGGGTTTGGCCTAGGCCCTGAGGAGGGAGGGCCAGGCTCTGACCCCTTTGCTCTCCAGAACACCCACGCTCTCTGCACTGTGGGCCAGGAGGAGGCTGGAAAGCAAAGAGAGGCTATCTCGGTGGGGACACTGGCATATGCTTATCAGGGCTGGATGGTGGGATGCAGGGAGGCCGCTCACATGGCCCTGCCCACCCCCCACCGGGCAACGTGGCAACAGTAGGCTGAGGCTCAATTTACTATTAGGTACCTGCTGGCGCTCATCACTCAGGTGGGGGGACACGGACTCCCAACAGGGGCTGGAGAGGCGCTAAGGGAGAGGACACGCAAACCAGAGCCGTAAAAACTGCACCAAGGGTCCCAGCTTGGACACCAGCCACTGAGGACTCGGAAGTGCACGTTACTGAGGGACCAAGGGCAGGGGCCGGAAGCAGGGTCCATGCACAGCCAAGCTGGTGACTGTGCCCGTCTATTCCCAGAGAGGCCCTGACCACTCAGACCCCTGCCAGCACAGAGCCAGCCCCACCAGGGAGGCCCACAGCCGGGCACCTATCTGCCACAACCCTGCCCTCAGCCAGATCCCTCCTGCTGCAAGCAGCTGGCAGAGCCATCCCAGCACCCAGACCCCTGGAAGACTCACCCTTCTCTGGGTCCTCTCTGCCTTCTTCTCTCCCGTCCTCTCTTCCCTCTTCGTCCTCTCCTTCCTAACACAGAATTTCAAAATCCAATTTTAAAACATGTGCAGTTATTTATAATGGCTCTAAATGACAAGGCCTAGCCATGTGCCAGGAGTCTCGTATCCTCCCACCACCCAGCACAGAAGGCCCAGTCACCATTTTCCCATAAGGAAACTGTACCCCTGGCTAGGCAGCCTGTGCTTCCTACCAAACTGCGCGCACTGAACCACCACAGCACCGCGGCCCATGGAGAGCACCGCTCTTCAGCCCAGCTCGGTCTCCACAGGGGCCCCCCACCCCCTGCAGACAGGAAGTGCCTAGGGCCAGGGGCCACTTACTGCTCTGGAGCCCTTCTCCACAGCCTCGGCACCTTCAGTGCCCTCTGCGGCTTCTCCCTCGGTGCCCTCATCTGCAAGGGGAGAGGCGGTGAGCTCAGCCCAGGAGCCTCACAGAGAAACAGGGTTGCGTCCCGGTGTCACCCCGGCTCACCATTGTCTGAATCGCTGTTGTCTGAGCAGTCCGTCCGGGTGGCTTTGCTGTCCGGCTCGTCAGGACTGCCACTCTGCTTTCTCTTCTTCTTCTTGGTCTGGGTCAGAAAGAGGGGGCTGCGTCAGGATGGGGGGCTCCTGGCCCTGCGCTCCACTCCAGTCAGGGGCCGGCAGAGGAAGACTGCCTCCACTCACCCGGAAGTCAGCCGTGGTCCAGGTCTTCCAGGTCCGCCTCATCTGCTTCATGCCATTGCCAAACCCGAAGCCAAAGCGGGAGCCGCCAGGGAAGGCGCCCCCACCTCGTATGCCCTGGAACATGCCGTACTCAGGGATGATGTTCTGGGAGAAGAGGGAGGGCAGCCGGGAGGCACCAGACATGCACTGGCCCCGGGCCCCCATGGGGTCTTCCCACATGCGCCCGTAGCCCGAGGCCATCGGCCGGCTGCTCCGGGCATCCCGGGCCCAGCCCTGAGCCCTCGGACCGAAGGTGTCGCCGCCACGCATGCGGAACTGGTCACGGTAGGCATCGTACTGGCCCTCATAGGCCATTTCCATCTCAGGGTCAAGCTCGCCATAGTCATAGCCTGACCGGTACAGGTCACGCTCGCTCAGGACAGCCCTCGAGTCACAGGCCTCGTAGGAGTCATATCTGCAGAGGCACAAGGAAGCATCAGGTGGGGCCCCCTCCAGGTCCTCCCCTCCAGACCTCTGCTCCTGCCCCCTCCACAACCTCCAGGGCCCAGGGCAAGAAGCTCAGCCCCAGCACCCACCCTGCCCTTTCAGGGAGGCTCTATGTTCAGAGATGCCAGGTCAAAGGTTCTAGCCTCTCAGGAGCAGAGAGCTCCAGAAGCAGGAAAGGCCCCTCAGATGATGTCCTCATAGGGGCCCCACTGGCCCAAGCTTGAATATAACCACGAACCAGCTTGGGAACCCTAAGAAAGACTGACAACCACTCTAGTCCAGTGAGTCACAATGAAGGGCAGAGCCACACACACCATGGCCCTTGGAAAACATGCTCCTTGGGGAGCAGGACCCAGCACCCCCATACCATGTAGGATGCGGGCAGTCCAGCACAATGAATGTTTGGCCAGTGAGGCTGATAATGCCCATGAGAAATGCTGTGTTGGTCTCATTCCTCATGGCTGGAGGAACCCAAACCCTCCAAAAAGGAGACAAAAGGGGGAGCGTTCCCCAGGAAAGACACTGAGAGCTTGCGCAGGAACCAGAAGAAGAGCTGTATCACATCTCCTCTGGAGCCCAGGGCTGGACACCAAACCTTCCATAGCCACCGGGAAGGGAGGCCCAACCTCCTGCCCGGGAAAGGGCACCGCAGAGAGCTGTTTTCACTGTGCTGCAGCTCACACACCCCAGGCCCCGACCCCACACGCCTCACAGGCACTAAGGGCCCCTCCCTGCATCCTGTTCCCCAGACCTGGGCCACGAGAGGCAGCACCAGCTGTGAGAGCAGCAGCTGGTGCTGCCACTGCTCCCTCACCTCTGACCCTGGCTCTAGGCTGTGATGAGAAGTTGCCCAAGCCCTTCACACTAAGCCTTCGGCTCCAAGCGCTGCAGCTGTTGGTCCAGGGGCATAGAGCCCATGCCAGCAAGTCCCCTTGTGCCCCAGCCTCTCACGCAGTGCAGCCCTGGGGCCTCACTTGGCTCCACCAGTGCCCAGTCAGGCCCCTCCCTACTCTCTGGTCTCCGCCGTGTGTTGACCGGAGCTCCACCCATCCCATGCTAGAGATACGTATGCCCTCCTCATTGAAGCCTCTTGCCAGGGCCAATGCCAGTTCAGTTAATGGCAAACACCCACAGCGTGATGCTTTGGAGCAGGGCAGATCTGAGCGCAAGGCCCAGCCCTACCCCTTACTGGGTGCGACCTGCCTGCACTTCAGTTTCCCCATCTGTAAAATGAGGGTGGCAGCAAGTCCTCACAGGGGTGCCTCCAACAGGCGCACGTTTGTCAGGCACAGGAGTGGCCAGGAAGTGTCCACATCTGCCCCGTTCCTCATGTGGGGATGGCCCAGCTCAGGGTGATCCACCCCAAAGGCTGGTACCACCCTTTACACCAAACCCAATCTGTCCTGCCCTGACACCAAGCAGGAAGCAAAGTCTCGAGAGAACTCCAAATGCATTTCCAGGAGGGAGGGGCCACTAAGCACTCTGTTCTCGAGCAGGCATCCTGAGGGTACAGTGACGTCAGCCCAATCCGGGCTTGCTCCTCCGCCTGCAAGCTGGGAAGAGGTGCCACCAAGTAGCAGGGCAGGGGTTGGGGGTGGGTGAGAGGAGACAGGTCAGAACGGAATTGCAATGGCTCCCTCGTCGGGAGCCCCAGCAAGATCAAGCAAGGAGGGAAAAGGCAGGCACGGAGGCGCGTTCAGAAAGGCGGGAGCTGCCCATGCAGAGCCGCCGCCCTTAGGCAGGCGCCCACTCACCTTTCTCCTCCGGAGCCGTACACGCCTCCTTGTATCATGTCTGTCTCCAGGTGTGGCACCATATCTAAGCGCTGGTTAATTCTGGATAAAACGGAATCGGCACTGGTGCCACCCGAGGTACTAGGGTTTGCATTTGTGTCAGAGCTAGGCATTTCCCAAGAGTGTGAAGAGGCCATACCATACCCATAGTTGGTGGTGTTTTCCTGGCCATAGCCATAGCCATAGCCATAACCTTCGTAGCCTGCAGTGAGGGAGACAGAGAGACAGACAAATGGCGGGGGCCGGGAGAGGGCAGGCAGAGATGAACTGCACTTCAGTTTCAGTTCATCAGAGACAGACACAGAAACACGCTATCTTCTCTGTCACAGAGACAAGCTGGGAACCCTAGCCACCTGAGGCTGGGTGGGCCCTAGCCATTCTGATAAGGGTCTCCTGTGAAGGAGCAGCTGGCCCCAGGGACACCCAAGGCCCCCCAGCCCCAACGCTGGCCAAGCTGGGCAGTGGCAGAGAAACATGATCAGTACAACCCCAAGGGAGAGCAGAGCAAGCAGAACAATGATACTTGCCTCTGTTTGTCCCAGAGTTCCAAGTTCCATAGCCTACAAAAAGTAAAAGGGCAATTACATCTACAATTGCTTTCACTACAACAAGAGCTTAATTCAGGCACAAGTAAAGATAATTATTCCCCGCACCTGACTGACCAAATCAGCCTGCAGCTCCCTAACTGAGAAGCCTTGAGCTTGAGAGAGAGCACAATGCAAATGACCCAGGCTACTGGCTGCCCTGGTGCTCGGCCTTCTGTGGCTCTGAGCATCTGTTATTAAGGAGCCTCCTATTCCCAGTGCTCTCAACTAACACACTTGGCTCCTATACTCTTCCCTTAAAGAGCTAGAATTAGAAGATGACATTCCCTCCCCAGGCTAAGCACCAATCGGTTTACAGCTCCTCGCGTAGATTCTCCTGTACGAGACACCTGGCAGAGTCCAAATTCATTCTGAAATCATGTCACCCAACAAAGCCATCTGGAGCGGGGAAACTGACCACCCAGACCCCAAATGTCTGCTTTAACAGGAAGGGCCAGCAAGCCTTTGAACTGTTGAGTGTGCTGTGCTGGACACACAGGGAGGGAAGGACAAGAAGCAATCCCTAGCATGAGAAAAGCTGTTGAGCAAACAATCCGGATTATAAACTAAATATGCCCTGGATCTGATTGCAACACATGGTGATTCATTCCTTCAGGAACACAAAGCCACTGAGAACCGACAAAGCGCAAAGCCACGTGGGAGCTCGGAGTCAACCAGACACGGCTCCTCCCCAGAGGAGTGCATGAGAACAGGCGACCACTTTCCCAGTGTCTCTGGTGAGACCCCACCATCGCTTCCTATTCCATGTCATCTCTGCCCTGCAGACGGGACCTGCTCATCCCAGGGAAGGGGACTAGTGCTCACTGAGACAGCAGCGAAGATCCAGACCACAGGAGAACACACCTAAGGAGACAAAGATGAACCAGAGAGAACGGACAGCCTGTGGTCCCGCACTCAGGCTCCTCCACGCCCAGCGCACACACAGCATGGGGGGGGTGACGAAAATCAGCTGAGGGACTGCAGGTGACCACTGTGTTTAATGAACCAGAGGCATGTGAGAGCTCACAGGACAAGAATTCTCTTAGGCCAGGGAAACTGAAACAGAGGCTTCTCAGCTGTTTGTTTTTGCAACAACTATCATCCTCGGAGCACCCAGAGCGGAAGCCTGCAGTACCAGGCATGGCTCCGGCATAGAATACTGCTTGTTGTTAAAGGAGAAGCTAATGACCGGGGAGCAGCACGGGACAGCCAGGAGCTGAAAGCCACCTGAGGAGAAAGTGGCTAAAGGAGCTGTGCTGACAAGTGAGAGGAGAGGCTGACAGGGCCACACGAGAAACAATGCACAGTTGGCCCCAGCAGTGCTGCCCGCGTGGCTGTTTGCACCACGACATCAGACACCAGCTATTCAGAAGGGAACAAGATGGGAGGCTCAGGCAGACCCATCGGGGCTCTGCTCATTAGGCTACAGTGTGGTCATCCCAGGTTCAGCTGCCGAGGCTCTGCAGAGGGAGTGAAGAGACACAAGGAAAGTAGGAGTGGGCATCAACTCTGACAGCACCACTTTAGGTTTCCAGGATAGGCAGGTGGCCTCCTGTAACTGGCAAGCTGTCACAAGTCCCTTCGGGCAACACTCTCTATGTGCTACTTGCTAAGTCTGGAGCAACCCAGACTTCCTGATGAACTCTAAGGAGTTCAGGTCCCTTCAGGAGGAACCCTCTGTCTAGACTGGTGTTTGGGGACTCGCAGAGACCTTCTCCTTCTGAAAGAACATCCCAACTCACTTCCAGACTCAAGAGGGGACGATGCGATCATGGTTCAAAAGAGAATTTTAAGGATCTTTAAAGAAAGAAAAAAAGGGCACAGTAAGTGATACCTATAGAGCAAAAATAGAAAACAAATTAAATGTTCAGTTTTGAGGTACTAGTTAATCAGATTACAGCCTACCTATTCATATCAGTAAGATCTCGTGTAGGCACCACAAAGAATTTATTATGCCTTATGTAGCACAAGTAAATGCTTCTAACATAACAAAAGAACACAGGATACACAATTCCAACCACCTGCAAATTATTCAACTATATAAAATACGTAAGCTGACAAAGATTAAATCTTAAAATGGCAGGATCTTGGCTGACTGGTTTTCAAAATGTTATTTAACTGTTGTTATATTGTTCCTGCAATTTAAGCCAGAGTAAAAATAAAACTATTCCTATTCTTTCACAATCGTCTCCGTAAAAAACCTCAAATCTACAAAAGAGCTAGTAGAATAAGTAAGCCTGGCGTGGTTTCTTACAAGGTCAATCTACAAATCAAATTCCAAATGTTACCAGGTCAAAATACACATCAAGGCCGGGCGCCGTGGCTCATGCCTGTAATCCTAGCTCTCTGGGAGGCCGAGGTGGGCAGATCATTTGAGCTCAGGAGTTTGAGACCAGCCTGAGCAAGAGCGAGACCCTGTCTCTACTAAAAATAGAAAGAAATTAATTGGCCAACTAAAACTGTATAGAAAAAAATTAGCCAGGCATGGTGGTGCATGCCTGTAGTCCCAGCTGCTGCGGAGGCTGAGGCAGGAGGATCGCTTGAGCCCAGGAGTTTGAGGTTGCTGTGAGCTAGGCTGACGCCACAGCACTCTAGCCCGGGCAACAGAGCGAGACTGTCTCAAAAAAAAAAAAAAATACACATCAAATATCAATCAAATTTCTACATATTAGTAATGAATGACTGGAAACTGAAATTTTTAAAAAGTACCATTTACCATAGCACTAAAAACATAAACACTTAGGAGTAATTTTTTTTTTTTAAAGAGACGAGGTCTCACTCTGTCACCCAAACTGGAATGCAATGGAAGGACCATAGCTCACTACATCCTTCACCTCCTGGGCTCAAGGAATCTTCTCCTGCCTCAGCCTCCTGAGTGGCTGGGACTAGAGGAATGCTCTACCACACACACTAATTTTTTTAGTTTTTGGGATTTTTGGAGAGATGGGGTCTTGCTATGTTGTCTAGGCTGATCTAGAACTCCTAGCCTCAAGCAACCTTCCCACCTACGCCTCCCAAAGTGCTGGGATTATAGGTATGAGCCACCATGCCTGGCCTTTAGGTGTATATCTAACAAAGTATGCGTGGGATCTGTGTGCTGAAAACTATAACATTAATGAAAGAAATCAAACATCTACATAAGTGGAATGACATAATGTGGTCATGGATCATAAGACCTGATATTGTTAAGATGTTACCACTGAAGACCACATATATATATGGTTAAGATGTCAATTCTCCCCAACTCATCTATAGATTTAAAAGAATCTATAGACTCAAGGCTGCGTCACTCAAAATCTCAGCAGGAATTTTTATAAAAATTGATAAACTGGCCGGGCGCGGTGGCTCACGCCTGTAATCCTAGCACTCTGGGAG
>VBSM01003222.1:70804-82981 GCA_008086735.1 Cheirogaleus medius | reverse complement strand
TTTTTTTTTTTTAATCCGTATTTAAAAGATAAGAAAACTGAGGCTTGGAATCTATGATTTGCTCAAGGTCCTTGACACTTATGCGTGAAAACTGGAACTTTGCTTCTAAAACCCTCTTGGTTCATTCTGGACTTGAGATTGTGCAACAGAACAGCCTGGTGCCAGCCTGGTCCTCAGCACCCTCCCTGGATGTGGGGAAACCACCGTCAGGGACAGCTCATAATTTCAAAAACATAACTTGACAGCAGCAGATATTCAAAATGGTACTTAGTGTGCATGTTTGAGAAAACTCAGTTATGAGTTGTACCTTTTTTGTGTTTTAAAGTTTTTTTAAAGTATGCTATTGCCGACTTCTTGATATTAATGATGTCAATTTCTTTAGGCATAATAGTGGCATTTTTTAAAGTCCATATTCTTCAAAGAAACATACTGAAAATATTAAGATATTGATTGGATGACCGGGACATGCTTCACCTAATTCAGACAGGAAAAGGGGAGAAGTTACAACTGGGGAGCTGAAGATATTGGTCATGAGGTGATAATTGATGAATAAACAAGAGTTCATTTTACTATTCGCTGAACTATTCTATAGTTGGAATTCTCCATGAAAAAAATGTTTTATTAATAATAACACTCTCCCCCAAATGGGGATTATGCAGAACTTGTTGCCATATGGAACAAAGGCATTTATGATGCATTCAGTGAGGAATTCCATACGTAAAGCACGTAGATCTCAGATTGCTGTGCATTCTGGCTTTGGGGTTCATCTCCCCGTCACCCTCAGGGATAGGGTCCTGTCCTCCAAACTAAGTTAGGGCTGCAGGACACCTCTCCTGTGTCCTGTAGGTTCCTTCATGGCACTTGCCACAGCCATCATTTCACCAATTGATGATTTTGTGAACATCCGATGCCCTCTCAGACAGGAGTAAGCTGCTCAAAGGCTGAAACCGTGTTGCCTGAGACAAGACAGTAGAATGGCTTAAGTGGAGAAGGGCTGTGCTCAAGTAGCTAGGACTATAGGTATGCACCACTACACCTGGCTATTGTTTTAAAACTTTTTTTTTTTTTGGTAGAGACAGAGTCTCGCTGTGTTGTCCAGGCTGGTCTCAAACTCCTGACCTCAAGTGATCTTCCCACCTCTACCTCCCAAAGTGTTGGGATTATAGACGTGAGCCACCATGCCTGGGTCACTTTTATATTTTCAAAACTGATTTACAAAAAGTTGAAAGAGGAAGCACCTTTGGGTCAGTTCTCATCCCATAAGCTGCCTTCTCCACTTCCTAAGTCTTGGATGTGCCCACCCACAGCTCCAGATGGATGGAAGCAGGAGGCCTTCTGCCACCAGGATGTTGACCCCACAGCAGCAGAAAGGCCAAGTGTGCGGGCCAAGACCACCCTTGTGGGTGTGTGATTGCAGCCCGTTAACCCCTCCTTCCCAGGCAGGGCCACAGTGAGGGGCCCGAGGAAACAGGGGTGGGGGTAGAAGAGGCCCCTGCTGTCCACGCCCCATGAAGTCATTCCCACTTTCCAGCACTTGGCCACTTAGTGGAAACGAAAAGAGCTGAAAAACCACATGCAATCAACAAGAAGGAGCAGCCAACAAAATCTCTTAAAATCTCAGAAATGTTCAATAAACATTTGCAGAGTGAGGAAATAAATAACATCACAAAGGAGTCAGTGGCTCCTCTTTTTTTCCCCTTGTGTTACTTGGTTTCGGGGGTGCATGTGTCTAAACAGAAGTCACGTGTCTTGAAGGCTGAAGGCAGGCAGGTGCCTGCTGTCTACATCCTCACTGGCTTGTCCCTCCCCCGACGGGTCCCCGACACCCTCGATGGTCAACTCCTGCCCTCAGTAAGCTCTTCTAGGCTCCATCGCTCCTTGATCCTGGCTCCCTTCCCAGACCGGCAGTCCAGAGGCCTGGTTTCTCTGCTTTACCAGCCGGCTGGAGTCCCCCACCAGCCACAGCATCCAGGGCCAACAGCTGGGAACTTGGGCTCATCCCCAGCTCCGTCTGGTCGGCTTGGCGGCCAACGGGAAAAGCCCAGGAGCTCCAGGGCTCTGGACAGAGGCGGCCCCGATCCCAGCCCCGGCTGCCAGCCAATGCCAGCCTGTCCACTCGACAGAAAAACACACGCTGGCCGCCTGCCCCGGGGTGTTTCCAGAAGAGAAATTTAATCTAATTTACATACTTCTAGTTACATTGATAACCAAAACGTGGCCACTGAAAAAAGTTAAAAGGTCAAATCAGCTCCTGGTTTCTAGCTGGCCCAGGATTGCAAAATAAAAAGATCCACGTTCCTTATTCTCTACACAAAACGCGCTTTTAAAAAAGTGAGAGGTCTAGGGACCTATACATAGAAAGCAACAGTGAAAAGGGGGAGGGAGACAGGAGTGGGGGAGGAGAATCCCACCCCCCACCCCACCCTCCCGGGGCCCCAAGCCCCTGGGCTCTTGGGGGCCACTGACATGGCAGGAGGCAGCTGTCAGCTCTGAGCTCTTCCTAGCGGGGAAGGCCCCTCTGGGGGTGGCCAACAAGGATTTCCGTGGCATTGTGGGCTCAGTGGGGGGCTCCCAGGCCGTGGCGGGCCCCACAGAGGGAGCATGGCTTCCCCTGAGCAAGCACCGTGGCGTGATGTGGTCGTTCGACTAGGGAACTGGGGGGCTGGGGCAGATCCCGTGTCTCACGAGGTGCACGTGTGTGTGTGTTCGCATGTACATGCGCGAGAGGATATTCATGAGGGCGAGAGGGAACCAGAACAGGGGTCTTTGGGGTCTTTGCAAATGGCCACGGATGGCAGACATAGCCCTGCCTGGCTGCTAGACTCAACGGGGGGTGCTGTCCTCCCCTGTGACCAGATCAGCTGCCACCAGAGACCTGGCTGCTGCCCCCGCTGGACCAGGTGGGCTTGGGCTGAAGGAAGACACCCTGTGGCCCCAGAGTCCTCGGGCTGGGGGAAGGGTGCTCCGGCTGTAGTGTGCCCGGCCCCCCCAAGGGGTGCCGGTTTGAGGTTTTGGCTTGCTCCTTTGGAAACGGAAAAGAAAGAGGGAGAAGAGGGAAGAGGACAAAGAGGAGGAGAGACAGAGGTGGCACAAGAGGGGATCTGGAATGCTTTTGTGTTAGGGAGCCTCGGCCGCCGCTGTCTGTGCTTGCGGGGCCTGGGACTCCTCAGGCAGGGGGTCTGCTTTGGAGAAATTCATCTCCAGGATGTGCCGCTGTAAGTGCCGCACCCACTCTTCCTGGATGGAGAGAGGGCCCTGGAATTCCACTTCACAGAACCTGTGTGGGGTAAGAGAGAGAGGGACTGGCCATCGCTGTGAGCAGAGGCAGAAGCATAGCCTTGCCCACATCCCTGGGCACACCTGCGGCTACTCCGTGTGGACGGGGCGAGCCCAGGATGTGAGGGAGTGGGGGCCCAGAGGCCAGATGTTTCCCCATGGACAGCCACCTCCACCCACCACGGGGTCCCATGGAGAGCCTTTTGCCTCCAAGAGGTCACTGGCACTTTGTAACGGTCACCTGGCTTCCCGAGCACCTCCGCCACCTGACTGATGCGTGTGATCTGAGACAGTAGAGGGCACAGGAAGCAGATCCTACCCAACTCGCCAGACCCCTCTCCTCCTCCTGTCCCCAAAAGAGGCCTCAAAGTGCAGGGGCCCAGTGCCCGAGCTCTTGGCTCTGGAGACCTGGGTTTGAATCCTACCTCTGACAGGGCCTGCGGTGAGTCACCTCTCATCTCAGCTGCCAGTTTCCTGGTCTTGGATGTACTCATAGACTTTGGTAAACCTATTTTTTTCTTCATTAGCCAGATACTTGTTGAGTGCTTACCATGTGCCAGGCTGAGTTCTGAATGCTTTACACATATTAAACTCATAACAAATCTATTAGGTAGGTCTATTACCCATCTCATTTTATGGGTGGGGAAACTGAGGCATGGAGTGAGCCCTCGCCCGAAGTCACTGAGTTGCTAAGCGTCAGAGCTGGGATTTGAACACAGGTCTCGAGGGCCACAAAGCTCAGGGTGTTAGCCTGATGCTCCAAGATGCCGCTGTCTGTGAGGAGGCCTCAGCCCAGGCTCCGCCACACCCAAGGGCAGCCTTTGAGGTGACGTCTCCCAGCCCCCACCGGACCCAGACTGTTCTCAGGCTCCCCAAGAGGGTCTCCCTCCCTTGGGGACAGTGTACCTGCATTTGAGGGTATAGATGTTGCCAACAAACTTGACGAGTGACGTCTGGGGGGGCCGGGGCACTAGGGAGGGGACTGGCCGGACTCGGGGCGGGGGCTGCCGGACCTCCTCCAGCTTCTGCTGCAGATCATTGGCCTCCTCGCCCCCCCGGGCTGCGGAGGTGTCTGGAGGGCGGGCTTGTCGGCGCTCGAATTCTAAGGTGGGGAGAGGGACGGGAGATGAGCAGAAAGGCCGGGACCCGGGGATGTCCCCGCCTTTAGCAAGTGAGAAGCGGGCGCCACTTGTAAGACAGGGCAGCTGGGGACTGGACACTGCTTGGACGGGTGGGATGGCAGACAGACGAGTGCGTGGGCGAGCAACTGGAGAAGGAACCAAGGACGATGCACAGTGGAGAGCCCGGTGGGTGGCCGGGTGGGCCCACAGGTGCCTGCAGCCCTCCCGACGCCCCTCCACCAGCACTCACTGTTAATGTTCTGCCGCTGGTGCTCCTCGGCCTTCACGGTGCCCGGCGGGCTGGCTGCTAGCGGCCGCTCACCGCTGTCAGCTGCCCGGCCAGCCTCGAGCCCCGGCTCCCCCCCGGCACTGCGGCCGACCATGGCCAGGCCCCCAGGTGCCAGCCCCAGGGGCAGCCGCTTGTCACTGTCGCGGCCGTGGCCGGCGCTGCGGAACTTCTTGGTGAAGGGGCGGCCGCCCTGGATGTAGCTGCGGTAGGTGCCCACCTTCTGGGGCCGGTGCTTGATCCACTCGCTCAGGGTCTCGATGGGCGAGCCATTGACGCACCACTCGGTCACGCCAAACTGCCGCAGGTGTGCCCGCGCGTGGCTGGCCAGGGCCTTGCGGTTCTCAAAGTAAAGGCCGCACAGCTCACAGCAGGCCTCGGTGGCTGTGGGGCGGAAGGGGTGCTGCTGAGCCATGGCCTGAACGGGGCAGGCGGACCCAGGCGGCCCTGCCCGGACCAGGGGCCAATCCCGCCTCCCATGGGGGCCCTGCCGCAGAGGCCCCACTTGAGGTCAGTGTGGGCGCTCGGGGGCCGGCCCAGCTCTGCAGGCCCCAGCGGACGCCCTCCCGGGACCCTGCCGCCCGCTGCTTACAGGAGTGGGAGGCCTTCTCATGGAGGGTCTTTGCCTTGAAGGGCAGTTCAGTCTGGATGTAGGTCTTGGCCTTGACCTCTGCTGGAAGGAGGCGGTCCTCCTGCAGCGGCCGCTTGGCTGCCACGGAGCCCAGGTAGCCTGTGGCTGAGGGCTTGGCCCCAGTGATGGGCGTCAGGCTGAGCTCGCGGGGCACCTGGGCTGGCCCTGCTCCGGGTTTGCCCGGCCGGATGGCCAGGGGCGACAGCGGCAGTGGGGACTGCATGGGCCCGGGGGCTGCCGTCGGGGCGCCGTCCTCAGCCAAGGCAGGGGCCAGGTCTCCAGCGGGCGGCTCCTTCTTGATGAGGCATGGCTTGGACTTCTTCTTGAGGATCTCCCGCAGCGTGTCGATGGGCGAGCCGTTGACGGACCACTCGGTCACGCCCATCTGCCGCAGGTGGGAGCGTGCGTGGCTGGACAGGCCCTTGCGGTTCTCGAAGAACTCTCCACAGAACTCGCAGCGGATGTCGCGCACCGGCTCAGCCCGGGACGCTGCAGGGGGTCCGGGGTAGGGGGAGGAGGAGAAGGAGGCAGTGGCTGGGGGCAGGAAGCCTCCAAACTCGAGGCCTGTATCGGTGCCACCTGCCTAGCTGCCCCTGGCCACGCCCCCTGCCAGACCCCAAGGACCTGCTCCCTCATCTGGGCCTCCAGAGGCCGTGCGTACATCCAGCCCTGCTGCTTGTTCCGTCACCTCACATCTAGCTGGCTTCAGTGTCTCCTTACGTGATCCTGGGCCAGCCACTCCCCTTCTATGAGCCTCAGTTTCCTCCTCTGCAAAAAGGAGATGGAAACTCCCACCTCCCAGTGTGACCAGGAGGGTCTAAAATGGGGACGGTTCAGCGCACACGGCACAGAGCATGTAATGCGCGTGAGCTCTGGGGCAGAGCCTGGGCCACCCTCACCTGCTCAGCACACGGCAGGCATTTAATCAACCTGAGCGCGATGAACACAGCGACAGTGCGACAGGGAAGCCAGCAACGGTGACGTGACCGCCACTGTGTACAGAGAGCTTTCGGTAACCAGGCACTGAGCTCAGTGCTTTGTCCCACTTAATCCTCGAGAAAACCATATGGAATTGGGACGCCGCTGATCTCCACCTTCCAAATGAGGGAACTTGCCCAAGGTTACACATTGCTAGATTGTGGAGGAACAGAGGTCTTGACTCAGACTCCAAAGGCCAAGCACTTAATTACTGGGAATGCCAGAAAGACACAGCTCACATACCCACTGCCAGTTCCTACGCTCCTGCCCATGGCAGACATCACTAATGGATCCCTGCAGCCTTTCTCCCTGGGAGTCTGGCTGGCAGCCGAAACCAACTGATGATGGCACGAGAGAGAGAATCTTTTTGCCATCGCCGAATGACACAATTCTGCCTCCCCGTATGAATAAATGAGAATCGAAAAGCAGCTCAGTTGCCGGGGTCTGCGTGGCAGGGATGCACAGCTAGCCCTGCGTCCTCTGGACCTGTGTGTCCTCCCTTCCACTGCGACCCCGGGCGCTACGTGTACCCCTGAGGGGAGGTAGGAAAGAGACCCCTCCAGCTGTTCTCCCTGCCCTGGCACAGGGTCACACTTACACAGATTCAAGGGTGTCATGTCTTCCCGCGGCGCCCCCCACGGACCCTCAGATGGGTGCGGCTCCCCATGAAGGGTCCCTGGCAGCATCTCCCGTTTGATCTCCACCCGCATTTGTTCAGGCTTCAGCTTCTTGGGCAGGGAGGGTGCAGCCAGGCCTGGGAACATCTTCCGGGCCGTGGGAGGAGAGGCAGTCGGTGAGTGGCCCAGGGGGCTGCCTGGTGGCGGCGGCAACTTCTTGGCCAAGGGCGAGATGTGAAGGTCCGAGGGGCTGCGGGCTTCCAGCGAGCTGCCGGGACCTCCGCCGCCCATCACCTTGGCCAGGCCTTTTGGGCTGGGCCCTGGTGGGTTCGGGGGTCCGCTGGGCCGAGATTGGGTCCGTCTTTTCAGGATCTCCCGCAGCGTGTCGATGGGCGAGCCGTTGACGTACCACTCAGTCACACCCATCTGCCGCAGGTGGGAGCGTGCGTGGCTGGACAGGCCCTTGCGGTTCTCGAAGAACTCTCCGCAGAACTCGCAGCGGATGTCTCGTGCTGGCTCCGGGCCAGAGGCTGCAGCAGGAGAGAGGGGCGGTTAGTACGGTGGCACCGCTAGCACGGTCACCTGCAGGAGTGTCCTGGCCAGCTGGGTGTGGGCAGCAGCATGCCCACAGGCCAGGGTGGTGGCAGAGGGCAGGTGCAAGTGAGGGAGCTCAGGAGTGGGGCAGGGGGGCCAGATACCCGGCTGAAGTGAGGGAGGCTCCAGAGAGCGAACGGACCCTCGGTTCTGGCAGGGGAGGACGGAACCAAGACTCCACAGCCCTACGAGTCCCAGCGAGGACAAGGGGCAGGAGGGCAGGAAGCGGCGGCCTGGGCGCCACATGCCATCCAGACCCGGGGTGGAGGTGGGCGCCTTCCACCCCAAAAGGCAGGATCCCCCCTCTTGGCCTTCATTCTCAGGGAGGTTCACGGTCATGGAGGTCAAAGGCCAAGAGAGAGGGCCTAGCAGCCCACTGCCAAGGGCCCCTGTCTACTCCCTGCCCTGGCAGGGAGGGAGCAGGGAGGGGACTGTGACCCCCGCCCCCGGGAGGGGCTCCAGGGCCCACAGGGAGGAGGGGGCGGCTGAAGCGAGAACCTACAGAGGTTGAGAGGAGACGGCTCCACATCAGAGGCCCAGAAAATGCCAGCGGCTGCGGCGGCTGAGAGGTCCTGCTTCCCCCAGGGGCTGGCCATACCCGCGGCCTTCAGCTTGGCCTTCTTGGCCGGCGGTGGGGGGGGGAGCAAGGAGAGGGCCGCGGAGGTGGGAGGCCGCCCCAGCTGGGCCAGGGCTCCGCGCCCGGGTGGGAGGCGGATCTGGACGCCGTCCCTCCTGATGAGCCCGTGGAGCACGTCTATGGGGGATCCCTTGGCGTCCGGGTCGCTGACGCCCAGGTGGCGCAGGTGGGCGCGGGCGTGGCTGGACAGGCCCTTGCGGGTCTCAAACCAGGCACCGCACAACTGGCAGTCCAGCTCTCTGCCCCCGTCACTATCTACAGCTGCGGAGACAAAACACAGGGGGGCGGTTCACGGCCGCCACCTTGGCTGGCCCTGGGGAACTGAGGCAGGAGGGTCTGATGTGATTCTTGGCTGCCCGGGCAGCTCGGGACCCAAGACCCACGCCGCGCATTTCTTTTGAGAGGTTCTGGGAAGCGGAACTGCCCTGCCTCTTGGCATCAAGGTGAGTGTGGAGAGTGTAAGGGTGTGTGGGTAGACAGGTAGTGGCCAAATGGAAGGCTCCCAGGCCCTCTCTCCCCTGGGACCCCTTCGGTGGAAGCTGTGTGGGGTGGACGGTGACTGCCGAGCACCACGCAGCCAGGGCGCACCTGCTCAGGGCCCTGCTCCGGGAAGCACAGCAGACTGAGTGGAAGCGACTTCAAGGGAGCGTGAGGTGCCAACCGGGACCCCAGGAGTCACCCCTAGACTCTAACTTTAATACCCACAAATGTATGTTCTAAGGGATGCCCTCGTTAAACCTGCTCACTGCACCTGGAGGCTTTCTACCCAAACCCTACCTTCCAAGTCCACCGGCAACCCAGGAGGTGGGGCTCCACCCCCAGGGAAAGAAGGAGAGTGCCACCTCTAACGAGGACAGCCGGGAAGACGTGAAGACACAGCCAACTACTGGGACCTCCCGTCAGCTGGACCATCTGTCTGCCTGCCAGACCCGAGATGTCTTGAACTCCCGCTGGGGAAGCCGGGCCCACGGGGGCCCTGGGTGCCTTCACTGTCCCCAGCCTCAGGCCCAGAAAAGGCCAAGAGCTATCCCTGAGTGGTGAGGGTGACCCTGGCAGACTCAGCAGCTGCAGCCAGTCCCCCAGGGACGATCAGCAAAGTCAAGTGGGAGAGAGATGATCGTATGCCGGGCGGCCCAACAGGGGACACAGAGCCTTGACCAGCGCTCTGACCTGGCTGACTCAGGACATGGGAGCTTGAGTCCCCACTGCCCCCACCCTGGGCCCTGGAGCCCAACCTGAGACCCCTTCCCTCCCGGCACCGGGACCTCCCTTGGCTCCTGGGACCCGCACTCACTGAGGTTCAGGGGCCCCTCGTCCTCAGACTGAGGCCACTGTGCCTTTGGGGAGGCTGGCCGGGGGCTCAGGGACAGCTGGGGGCTCTTGTCCTCAGGATTCTTGGGGGTAGGGGAGCCCGCCAGGGCCAGCGGTGCTTTCTTGAGGAGCGGAGAGCTGGGCGGGTGGGCCAGGCCCTTGGCTGAGAAACCGGGAGGCGACTTGATGGCTTTGTTGACGGACGGTGCGTCCAAGGGCTTAGCAAGGGTGAGCAGGCCAGGCCGGGGGGCCCCGGCGACCACCTCCTTCAGTGAGCTGGACTTCTTAGCCAGGCCTGGGGGCAGCCCGAGGTGGGCGTCGGGCAGGCCCTTCTGCTTCACAAGCTCGTAGAGGAGGTCGATGGGCGCGCCGCTGCTCTCCGACTCTGCCACTCCTAGCTGCCGCAGGTGGGACCTCGCATGGCTGGACAGGCCCTTGCGGGTCTCAAAGCAGGCGCCACAGACCTCGCAGGTGGTCAGGCTCTGGGCTGGAGGGCGACAGAGGCCAGGAGAGAGCAGGCTGTGAGGCCCGTGGGCTGGCTCTCCTGCTTCCCTTCCCCGGGGGTCCCCCTCACCCAACCTCCATGGAAGAGTCTGTCAAGCCCTCCTGATCCTCACAATGACCCTAATGAGCTGGGAATCAGCCCGTCTGGTTTGCAAATCAGGAAACTGAGGCTCAGAGAGGGGAAGAGTTGTGCCTAAGGCACAGGGCAGTAGGCAGAGCCCTTCTGTGGTCCAGCCAGTGGGACACCTTTCAGAATTCTGACCCACCAGGGTGCCTTGGCAACAGATTCACACAAATGCTGACCTGCCAGCCACCTGCTTCACCGATCTAAGTTCTAGCCGCCCTCTGCGGTTTAACTCGTGCCCCAAACGCTGGATGGACGCCCAGCTATGGTCTCTGTGGTCCCATGTTCTCTCTTCTGTGGAGCCCTTATGCCTGTCTAGCCGCTTCTCTGCCTCCTCGCCCCTCATCCTGCTCCTCTCACATTCCTGGGGGCTACCCCAGGGCCTGCTACTACTAAGTAATGACCTTAGCATCAACGGACAGATGAATTGATGTCACACAGGAGATAACACAGCTAGAGAGGGTCACGGTCAGCAAATGACCGGGGTCTGAGTGTGAGCTCCTGGCCACCAGGCCCACTGATCCTCTGGATGCCTTTCCCTTGCCCAATGAGGGCCCAGCCAGCACGTTCCACGCATGCCTGGGAGAGCAGAAGCTCAGGAGAGAAGACAGCTGGGTGCCCCCTTCGTGTCTCAAGGTGCCAGAGAGAAAGCTGTGGCCAACCTGGAGCCCCACATTCACTCCCAGGCCTGAGAGTCCCCGTGTCAGTGTGACCAGCCTGGCCAACACCCCGTGCCATGCCACCTGCGCCACTCACCCTTGAGGTCCGGCAGCTCCTGTTTGCTGCCATGAGGAACCTCTGCAGCCACTTTGCTGCTCAGCCGACTGGCCACCTGCTCCAGGGCCCCAGGGACAGGCAGGCTCTTCTTAGGGAGCGGGGGGGAGCCCAAATCCATGGCCACCATTGTGTTTTCCTCAGAACCCAGGCCTGTGGGGTTGGGGAGACAGGCTCAGGCCAGGCAAGGCTCAGGCCGTCCTTAGGCCATGCTAGAAGGACTGAGAGGATGGCCCTTCTTCCACATCCTCAGTGCCTGCTCTCATTCTGGGAGGCAGCTCACCCCATGAAAGCTGAGACTCGACCTTTAACCCCCAGCGCCGGCATGACACAGGGACATTGAGGCTGCCTGATGACAGCAGGGACAGCAGCAGCTTCCACCCACCAGAATGTGGACAGGTCAGGGGATGCAGTGCAAGTCTGAGCCAAGACTCCCACACTAGGGGATCTCAGAGAAGACATCTTTCTGGGCAGAACTCATGAGAAGGAACATCTGTCCGTCTCAGGGGCGAGAGTGTAGGCAGTCAGGAGACTACAGAGGCAACACAGAGGCAGAGAGCCAAGAACAGGGAGGCAGCGCCACAGGACTTGTGAGGAACGTCCACCGGGCAAGGCAGCTGGGGCCATAAAGACAACGTGGGGGCCGGAGGGGGTCTTCTCACCACACGCTGAGCCCTATGTGGGGTAAGGTGAGAACCTGGGGCCTGGGCCAGCAGTGACCCGACTGGAGACAGGAAAAGTGGGAATCACAGAACTTTGCGTGAAGTTTCTGAGGCATCTATCAGGCCAGGTAGTTTCCCTGGGAGAGGGGTATGTGGGGAAAGGGAATCAGGGGTGAATCTTCCCGGGCTAATTTTTCAGAGAAAGAGGCCTGGGAGGCCTGTTGAACCCCAAATTTGGAGCTCAGGGCCCGGGGGAGGGCCGTGAGGATGAAGGGACTGTGTGTCAGCTGGGGCTGCGGAGGCGCTCAGGAGGATGTGATGGGCAGGAGGCCAGGCGGGTCCCTGCTCAGTGTGAGTCCCACAGAGGCAACAAGTAGGCAGGCCGTGAGGGAGGCCGCCGGCGGCTGGGACCCCGAGGACTTAGTCAAAGTCTCCGGCTGGGGTGGGCGCGTCTGTCAGACGGGCAGGACCGAAGTGGGTTTCCGCGCCGGGGGGACCGGAACCGTGGCGACGGGCGCTCCCGGGGCTCCAAGAGGGGCGGGGGACATCTGTCAGATGGGGCAGGCGAGGGTCGCGAGGAGCGGCAGCCGAGTGTTTGGCAGGCCCGGAGCCCCGCGAGCGGCCACAGGCGGCCCAGGGCCCGCGCGACTGATGGGCCGGGG
>VBSM01003221.1:109110-129278 GCA_008086735.1 Cheirogaleus medius | reverse complement strand
CACCTCGGCCTCCCAGAGTGCTAGGATTACAGGCGTGAGCCACTGCGCCCGCCCTGCCCATGTTTTCTTGATGTCTGCTTTACTTTAGCTTGGCTCTCCTTGTGGCTGAGATATGGCTGCCCACAGCTTCAAGGCTCCTTGTGTCTTTCAGCACATGCAGAAGACAGGTTTGCCTCTGAAACTCCTCCAGAATATGAAAGAAAATCTTTTCCCAACGCCCCCAGAAAATCACTATTCTCATTGGCCTCAATTGGGCCATGCCCATAGCCAATCAATGACAGGGAATGGGACTATGCTGATTAATTTTGATAGGAATTATATTAAGTTGCTTATATTAGAATCATAAATTCCAGGAGGGAGCCAGGGCATGGATGTGGCACTAAAAAACAGGGGGTGGCTACCAAGAAAAGGAAGAGTGAATTTCGGGGTGGCTACTACAGGGTCTGGCACAAGGTCTTGGTTTAGCTATTGCCAACATCATGGAAATCCGCATCCTCAGGCTACAATTGCCTTCCCCCACTGGACAGTTCTGGCTGTAAAGACGTATTTTTGTTTCTTCAGCTGAATCCAATTGAGTTCCAATGGCTCTTCTTGCCATATTGTTGCCCTCAGGTGCTGGCTGCTTTCTTCAATTTATTAGTCTGGATGTGCCTACTTTCTCAGCACTGTCTCTTCTGCCAGGCCTTACCAGTCTTTACCACATTCACTGATCCCAAAACTGACTGGCTGTCACTGGGGAAATCCTTAGTTCCATTCCTGACTGGAACAGAACCAACGTTTAATTGTGTTGTCTTCTGTTGACTTTGTTTCAGACTTCTTCCTCAGGTCACATTCAGAACTTGTGCCAGTTGGTGATTGTGTGACAGACCTGTCTGATCCTCCTCTGCAAAATGAAAAAGAGCTGTCCCGATCCATTTCCAAGGATTCGTTCCGCTGTGCAATTCTGGGTCCCGGAATCGGATTTGGGTGGAAGTAATTGTAGACGTGGGGGGCTGAGTGAGTGGAGTTGTTTGGAAACTTGAAGCCCATACTGCTTCGTGGAGTTTGAAGGAGGTCTTTCCCTTTATCTTGCATTGGGCTCAGCACTGAATTTCACAAACTGCACCCTAGTCCAAAAGGAGTACTGCAATCCTTCCTTCCCTCACGCACGCAGCTTCAATGTTTAGCATAGCGCAGCCTGCCCGGTCCTGAGCCGCCAGAGTCCAGCGCGGCTGGCTCAGGGATGGCAGCCCTAAGTAGCCTGGGCGGCTGATCCAGATGTGTTCGCAGCTACGTCTCCTTCTGGCCCTCTTTTGGGGCCCCAGAAGGATGGAGAAGAGCGGGAGGGAGGAGACACTCTCCAGGCCGCCCGGCCTCCGCTGTCGCGGCTGGTGGTCTGGCCCTGATTAGAGGGGTGCCTGCGTCCCTCTTCTTGCCCGCCTCCCCCACTGAGGGCTTTGTCCTCCCGCCCAGTAGTGGCCCCTTCAGGTTCCCGCCGGCTCTTCCGCTGTCCCTCTCCAGGGCCTTACTTCCACAGTGAAATGAGAACTAAGGGGTTAAGGAGGGGCTTTCTCCTGGCTTGGAGGGCGGGCGTCCGGGCGGAGCGCCTGGCTGAAACCACCCCAGCGACAAAAAATGTCCATCTGAGAAGACCCACCAGTTCTTTTTTGTGGAACCGCCAGCCCACACCCGGGGAGGAAGCGGCGGCCAGGCCGGAGAGCCGCCTCCCCCACTCGTATCCCAGAGCTCATGCTAAGCAAAGTGAACTGAGGCGGCCGGCAGTGGAGGGGGAAGGCCGAGCTCGCTCTCCCAGCCAAAGGGAACTTTAATGGGGGTGGGTGGTCGGAGTTGGCGATGGGACAGACAAGCAATTGCGGGCTTGCGCGGTTTTGGTGGAGAAGGAGAAGAGCCCTTCCCCGGCACCCCAGCTCTGAGGCTCCATTGTAAGGCGCCTAATCCGGAGTCCCCTCCACATGTGGGGGCGGAGTGGGGGGTGCAGGCACGTGTCCTAGGTCACGATCCCGTGAACTGCGCGCTGATCGTGCGCTCTGCTCCGCGCTCGCCCTAGGCAGGCTCCCAGGCTCTGCGGCGCACCGGAGAGCCAGCGGCTTCGGCTGCGGAGGAATCATGTTGCCTTGCCATGTCCAGGACTGGTTAGCCGCAGGCTGGGTAGCAAAAGTGGGGAGAGGCTAAGCTGGGGCAGGAGGACGCCAGGCAAGAGCAGGACTAGTTGGTGTTTCTGTTTCTTTTTTTTTTTTTTTGAGACAGAGTCTCACTCTGTTGCCCGGGCTAGAGTGCCGTCGCGTCAGCCTAGCTCACAGCAACCTCCAACTCCTGGGCTCAAGCGATCCTCCTGCCTCAGCCTCCCGAGTAGCTGAGACTACAGGCATGCACCACCATGCCCGGCTAATTTTTTCTATATTTTAGTTGGCCAATTAATTTCTTTCTATTTTTAGTAGAGATGGGGTCTCGCTCTTGCTCAGGCTCGTTTCGAACTCCTGAGCTCAAATGATCCGCCCACCTCGGCCTCCCAGAGTGCTAGGATTACAGGCGTGAGCCACCACGCCCGGCCTCTGTTTCTTTTTAATAACAAGAGCGCGGAGAGGGGCGCGCAATGTGAGCGCGCCTCTCGCAGGATCGTTAACAAGGACACGTGCCTGCACCCTCACTCCGCCCCCACATGTGGAGGGGACTCCGGACTAGGCGCAGTACAAAGAAGCGTGGGAAATGGGGTGCCGGGCAAGGGCTCCTCTCCTTCCCCAGTAACACTGCGCCAGCCTTGGACCTCCAGAGGAGAGCTGTTCGACTCCTGGGGCCTCGCTGGGGACGTTCAAGCGGCAGCAGCCTCAGACATGGCCTCGCCTGAGGCGCATTCCCTGCACCTTGTCAATTGTATTGTTGCCTGAAGAGCAAGTCACTTCAAATCTTCCCTCACCCCCACCGCTCCGCTAGGCGGAAGCCAAATTGACCCCTCATCCGGCCGGAGCTCTGCGCGCCCAGGAACCCGCGTCGCCGCCTGGTAGGGGGCGCTGAGAGCGCACATTTGCTAGAGAGGCGGTGAGTTTCTGGAGCTACCGCGTGGCTCCCGGAGGTGCGGAGGAACGCGTGGGCTAACCCACTCGGCGAAGGCATTGGGCTCTTTTGCCTCCCGCCCGCTCCGCTTTGGGGACGATCGGGGAGTATTGAAAGTCAGCCTGGTGCCCCCAATCCTCTTCCCTTTTCCCCGAGGCCCCCATCTCCCCACTCCTCACTTTGGGCTTTGGTCGTCTCTCACCGAGCCACTTGCTTCTGCCTTAGGACCTGCTAGAAGTGGCCAAAGTTGAATCCCTGCAGCAGCGCCAGGCCGCAATAGGGAACTACAAGGTGCTGAGCGACCTGCTGGATTTCAGTGCATTGTGAGAACTTTCTCGGCATCTTGGGGTTCTGCTGAGGTTTACAAAAAAGAAATAACAGGAAAAAGAAAAGTCGATGTGGAGGTTAGGCAGCGTGAACTCCGTCTGTTTTGACCAGTAGTTCTCCGGGCTTGAAGTCCAGCTTCATCGAACTAGATATCTGAACTTAGATGTAATGACTAGACTTGCAGATTTAAAACTTTAATGCTGGCCGGGCGCGGTGGCTCACGCCTGTAATCCTAGCACTCTGGGAGGCCGAGGTGGGCGGATCATTTGAGCTCAGGAGTTCAAAACGAGCCTGAGCAAGAGCGAGACCCCATCTCTACTAAAAATAGAAAGAAATTAATTGGCCAACTAAAATATATAGAAAAAAATTAGCCGGGCATGGTGGTGCATGCCTGTAGTCCCAGCTACTCGGGAGGCTGAGGCAGAAGGATCGCCTGAGCCCAGGAGTTTGAGGTTGCTGTGAGCGAGGCTGACGCCAAGGCACTCTAGCCCAAGCAACAGAGTGAGACTCTGTCTCAAAATAAAAAAAAAAATTAATGCTACAGAGGTCATTTGATTTAACCAGTTAAAAGGAGAACAGTGTAATCATGAGTCACCCTCTGGTCCTGATGTTTTTTAGGGACTTAGGGATTTGGGATTTTATATTAAAAGAGAAAATTAATTCTTTCAACATCCCTTTTCATTCCTCTCCCTGCGATCTGGTTGATATAGTTTATGGTGCCTGGAAGACGTCAGTTACAAGAAAGCCAGTTCAGTACTAGAATTCCCAGCCGTTTAAGCCAGGAACTTTTATTTTAAGACTGCTTTAGGATTTTTTTTGACATGCAAATAATTTAATGACTTAAAAATACCAGCTGAAAGCAAAGGGCCCACCGCCCTTTCTTTTAATGGATTGGATTTCGTTATTAACTGTTGGTAGGAAGCAGGACCAATACCTGCTCTATATAATAACTGTATATAATTAATTTTTACTGTTCCATTGGCCAAGATTTTACTGCATGTGTGCAAATGTAATGTAAATGTAATGAGATTCATTTTCTTCCAAAGCGAGGATGATAGTCAAAACTTTACAGTTTAAACAAAATAATCTTAGACTCTTTCATGTAAGTGATTGGTTTTCCAGAGCAGACCTGAACCAATATTTTCAAGTAGTGTTAGGAAATAGTATCACTTGATGTTTTGCCTTATATTTGTGGACTGTTATTTAAAATGTTAATGAAATGAATGATAAGAATGAATAGAAATTTAGATTTATCTTCAGATGCCACCCATTAAATGAGTGAGTTTTGTCCTACATTCAGATTAAATTACTAGCATCTAGAATAAGTTAGATTCTCATTCCTGCAGTAAAGCTGTCTTTAAATTTACTTTCCGTGCATTTATAACTAATTTACTCCATTATTAAACATTTATCCAATTGATGTACTTTATTTTTCTAACCTTTAAAAACTCATAATTTTGTGCATTTTTCTTTTATTTCCTAGAGTAGTTGCTAGGATTTTTTATTGATTCATAATAATTGTACATATTTATGGGGTACATGTGATATTTGATACATGTATACAATGTGTAATGATCAAATCATGGTAATTGAGATAGCTATTACCTCAAACGTTTATCGTTTCTCTGTGTTGAGAACATTCCAAATCTTCTCTTCTAGCTATTTTGAAATATACAATAAATTATTGATAACTATAGTCACCCTACTGTGCTATTGAACACTAGAAATTATCCTTTTTACCAACTGCATTTTTGTATCCATTCACCACCCTCTCTTCATCCCCCTACCGTCCCAGACTCTGGTAACCACCATTCTACTCTCTACTGCCATGAGATCAACTTTTTTCATGCCCACATGAGTGAGAACATGCGATATTTGTCTTTCTGTGCCTGGCTTATTTCATTTAACATAATGCTTTCCAGGCTCATCCATTTTGCTGCAAAGGACAGGATTTCATTTTTTTTATGGCTGAATAACATTCCATTGTGTATGTATACCATATTTTCTTTATCCATTCCTGGATCGATTGACACTTATGTTCATTATGTATCTTGGCTATTGCAAATATTGCTGTGTTAAACATGGGAGTGCAGATATCTCTTGAATATATTGATTTCCTTTCTTTTGGATATGTACCCAGCAGTGGGATTGCTGAATCATATGGTAGTTCTATTTTTAATTTTTTGAGGAACCTCCATTCTGTTTTCCATAATGGCTGTACAAATTCACATTGCCAGCAAGTGAGAGTTCCCCTTTCTCTGCATCCTTACCAGCATCTGTTATTTTTTGTCTTTTTGATAATAGCCACTTCAACCTGGGTGATATATCTCACTGTGGTTTTGATTTGCATTTCCCTGATAATTAGTGATGTTGAGCATTTTTTCATGTATCTATTGGTCATTTGCATATCTTCTTTAGAGAAATGTCTATTCAGATCATTTACTCATTTTTTAATTGGATTATTTGTTGCTTTTTGCTATTGAGTTGAGTTCTTTATATATTCTGGTTATTAATTCCTTGCCAAATGATCAGTTTATAAATATTTTCTCCTATTCCGCAGGTTGTCTATTCACTGTGTTGATTGTTTACTTTGCTGTGCATAAGCTTTTGAGCTTGATGTAATTTCATTTGTCTATTTTTCCTTTGATTGCTTGTACTTTTGAGGTCTTACCCAAAAATCTTTACTTAGACCAGTGTTCTGAAGCATTTCCCAAATGTTTTCTTCTAGCAGTTTCATAGTTTCAAGTCTTACGTTTAAGTCTTTAATCTATTTTGATTTGATTTTTGTATGTGGTGAGAGATAGGGGTCTAGTTTTGTTCTTCTGCATATGGATATCCAGTTTTCCTAGCACCATTTTTTGAAGAGGCTGTCATTTCCCCAATATATCTTCTTGGCATCTTTGTCAAAAATGTAAAAACTCATAATTTTTAATAAACATTCCAGAAGGAAGGTCCAATTTGTCTCATAAAGAGAGTGTGAGAATTAAATAGAAGAAGCTTTATAAAGCGTTTAGCACAATATCTGGAATTTATTAAGCACTCTATACGTGTTCATTCCCTTTTTATTTCTGGTTCCATGAAAAGCTACAAATCAATTTTGATATGAAGCCATGTTGGGAACTCTTAAAAGTTTTGGATGCTCCTTGAGAGGCACCTGTTTTGAATTTCTAGATTATGTCCTTTCTGAACAAGATGATGGGCCTGTTATTGTTTGTAACTGTTCAACAAGAGGTTCTATAAGTCAGAAAAATTAAACGCTGTTTACAAAATTGGAGTCATTGGAAAGGTTCACTGCGTTAAAAAATCTTGGAATTCAGAAATTATTGGGGGAAATGGGGCAACCTACATTCTTATAACAGCATGCACACTGTTAGAAGAAAGGATGCTTCAGTTCCTAAAATCTGTTTGAAAGGTTTGAGGAGGAGAGATTTACTTCACCAGGTAGTTATGAGACTTAAATGAGCTTATGTATGCCAAGAGTTTAGTATGGTCAATAAATGTTAGTTCCTTTTGTAAGGTACTTTTGTTTTCATATATTCTAACGTTTTTTATTTTGATAATAACAAGCTTAGAATTATTTCCCTCAACATATTGAACTGATACTTAAACCTATATATGCAGTGCTATCAAACTGCAATAATTATTTAAAGTGGCTATTATATAATAATATGCTTATTTTTGCCTAGAACAAAGCATATTCTTGGTGTTTATTGTAGGTAATTATTTAGTGATTATGCAATTACATACCAGCTGTCTTGAATCAAAAATCTTCCCTGTGCTGGTGATACTACATCTCATTGTGTCTACTTTCCTGATTCCTTGTTGTACATATATTATTCTTAATTTCCCACCAACCTTGACTTCCCTCCTTAGATAATGTTTCCTCTCTTCACAACTTGGAGTCTTGTACTCTAATTTTTGGATGTCTGTACTCTTGTTCTTGGGCTGGTCACATGGAAATCTGCCCCCCTTTCATTCATGAAACCTTTATTGAAATTCCACTGTATTTTAATCACTGGCATTAATTGGGCAAAACAAAAATAATCAGTTCACACATTCCCTGGATGGAAAGAGTGCTCAGTATCATGGAGAGGACAGATTATTATACTATATAGGATGATAAGTGCTATAATACAGATGGCCCAGGAAGTAGTGGAAGCAATACTTGCTTATGAAAACTTCAAGGCATGTTCTATACCAATGAAAAGGATAATCTATTGTGCAATACAAGAAGCAGAGGATTTATGCCTGGAGACATCTCCAATTAGACAAGTGGTCTTAGTGAAGTGAATTATTCTCTCTGGGCATTAGATTTCTCACATTTAGAGCAAAAGTTTTGAACAAGATAATGGTTTTCAAAGTGTGTTTCATAGACTATTACTCATGTGCAAATAAAGAGCTCCATGGTCAAATATACTTGTGTATTACTGGTTAAACAAAATTAAGCAAATTTACTTATTGTTGGATTTCTCAGCTTTAATAGATTATTGCAAATTATAAATCTTTAAGAAAGTTATATAATTATTCACATTTTTTACATATGGAATCCCTCTGGATCAGTTAGGAATTTAGTTTGCTACGTAACAATCTCAAGAAATAGTTTAACTCCTAACTTTAGGTCTATGACTCATTGAGATTTTATTTTTATATATGGCATGAGATAAAGGTCCAACTTGTGTGAAAGTTTTTTTTCCATGTGGTTATCCAATTTTGACAGCATCATTTGTAGAAAATATTTTTTCCCCCATTGAATTGTCTTATTATCTTGGTCGAAAATCAGATAATTACATTTGTGTGTCAATTTCTGGACCCTATATTCTGTTCCATTGATCTATGTGTCTCTCCTACCAATACTACTATCTTGATTACTGTACCTTTATAATAAATCTTGAATCAGGTAGTATAAGTCCTTTAACTTTTTTATTCTTTTTAAAAAGTTTTTTATTTTATATTCTTTGCATATGAATTAAGAATTTTAGAATCAGCTTGTCAGTTTTTGTAAGAAAGCCTTCTGGGATTTTCGTTGGTATTGTGTTGAATCTATTGATAAATTTGAGGAGAATTGACATTTTTATATTATTGAGACTTTCAAGCCATGGGTATAATATATCTTTCTATTTAAGTCTTATTTAATTTCCCTTAGTCATCTTTTCAGTTTTCAATGTACAGATGTTGCACATTTTTCATCACATTTATCCCTAAATATTTCATATTTTGATGCTATTTTAAATATTTTTTAAATTTAAAATATCCAGTTGGTTGTGGCTAATGTATAAAAATACAGGCCAGGCACAGTGGCTATTGCCTATAATCCTAGCACTCTGGGAGGCTGAGGCAGGAGGATCGCTCAAGGTCAGGAGTTCCAAACCAGCCTAAGCAAGAGTGAGACCCTGTCTCTACTAAAAATAGAAAGAAATGAATTGGCCAACTAAAAATTATAGAAAAATAATTTTCGTGGTGGTGCATGCCTATAGTCCCAGCTACTCGGGAGGCTGAGATAGAAGGATCGCTTGAGCCCAGGAGTTTGAGGTTGCTGTGAGCTAGGCCTACACCATAGCACTCTAGCCTGGGCAACAGAGTGAGACTCTGTCTCAAAAAAAAAAAATTAAAAAATTAAAAATACAATTGATTCTCGTGTATTCACTCTATATTCTGCAACCTTACTAAACTCACTTATTAGTCGTAGCTTTCTTGTACATTCTAGAAGAAATTCTATTTGGACAACATGTCATCCATGAATAATGAGAGTTTAACATTTTCATTTCCAATTTGGATGCCTTTTATTCGTGCCTTATTTCATTGACTAGAATTTCTGGATAGCCTCACCTTGTTACTGATGTTACGGGAAAAGCATTCAGTCTCTCATCAGTAAGTGTGCTTTTAGGTGTAGGTCTTTTGTAGTTAGCCTTCATGAGATTGAGGAAAATCCCTTCTATTCTTAGTTTGTTAAGAGATTTAATCAGGAATGGATGATGCATTTTGTCAAATCTTTTCTCTGTGTTTATAGAGATTATTTTATGTTTTTCTTTATTCTTTTGTTAATATAGTAAGCTACTGTAATTGATTTTCTTTTCATTTTAAATTTTTTATTTTCAATTATTATGGATACATAATAGTTGTATATATTTATAGGGTACATGTGACATATTGATACAGGCATACAATGTGTATTAATCAAATCAGGGTGATTGGAGTAACCATTACCCTAAGCATTTATCATTTCTCTGTGTTCATTCCAATTCCACTCCTTTAGTTATTCTAAAGTATACCATAACTTAATGTCGACTATAGTCACTTTGTTGTGCTATCAAATATTGCTCATTCTATCTGCAGTAATTGATTTTTGATTATTAAACCTACTTTATTATCCTTAGATGAACCCCCATTTAGTCATGACAAATTATCCTTTTTATGTATTGTTAAGTTCAGCTTGCCAACATTTCGTTAAAAATTTTTGAATCTAACTTTTTGAATGGTTTTTATCTTCAGTTGTTTTTTCTTATAATGTCTTTGTCTGATTTTGGTATCAGGGCAATGCTGGCCTCATAAAATCAGTCGGAAGTATTCTACTCTCTTCTGTTTTCTGAAAGAGGTGGTACAGAATAGTAATTATTTCTTCCTTAAATGTTTGGGATAACTTGCCAGTGAAGTCTGGGCCCAAAGTTTTCTTTCTTAGAATGTTTCTTACCTACAAATTCATTTTTGTAATAGTTATAGGACTATTCCAATTTTAATTTCTTCTTGAATGAGCTTTGGCACTTTTTGTATTTTAAGAAATTTGCACATTTGACCAAAGTTGTCAAATTTATTGACATAAACTTGTTGCTATGTTTTGAATATTTGTCCCCTCCTAAACTCATGTTGAAATTTAATCTCCAATGTGGCAGTATTGAGAGGTAGGGCCTTTAAGAGGCTCTGCCATCACGAATGGATTAATCCATTCATGGATTAACGGATTAAAGGTTAATGGATTAACAAGTTATTATGGGAGTGGAACTTGTGGCTTTATAAGAAGAGGAAGAGTGACTTGAGCATAGCATGTTAGCATGCTAGCCACCTCGCCATGTGATACCCCGCACCACCTCAGGACTCTGTAGAGAGTCTCCACCAGCCACAAGGCTCTTACCAGATGTAGCCCCTTGACCTTGGACTTCTCAGCATCTAGAACTGTAAGAAATAAATTCCTTTCTTTAAAAATAAATTACCCACGTTTAAGTATTCTGTAATAAGTAACAGAAAACTGACTAAGACAGCTGACAGTATTTCTGTATCATGTTAACTTTTGTATTAGTTATCTATTTCTGCATAACAGATTATTAAAAGCTTCGTGGCTTAAAGCAACACACATTTGTTATTGCCCAGACTCTGCAGGTCAGGAATCTGTGCACAGCGTAGTTGGATCCTCTATTTAGGGTCTCTCACCAGGCTGTAATCAAAGTGTCAGCCAGGACTAGGATCTTATCTGAAGACTTAACTCTGAAAGGATCCATTTCTAAGCTCATGTGGTTGTTGGCAGGATTCAATTTTTTTGTGAGTTGTTAGACTGAGGGCCTTAATTCCCTGTTGGCTGTTGGCCAGAGGTTGCCTTCAGTTCTTTGCTATATTGGCCTCTGCAACACGGTGGCTTGCTTCATTAAAGCCAGCAATAGAGAAATTGTAACAAGATGGTAGTCATAGCCTAATTAGAGAAGTGACATCTAACTACCTATGCCATATTGCGTTGGTTACAAGCAAGTTCCTAGGTCAATCCACACTCAATGGGGAGGGGGTTCCACAGATGCATGAATACCAAGAAGCTGGGATTATTGAGGACCATCTTAGAGTATACCTGCCACAATATTTGTAGGATCTATAATTAAGCTCCCTCTCTCATCCCTGATGTTGTTTAATAGTGTCCTTTTTCTTCCTGATTAATCTGGCTAGAGATTTATCTTTTTATTGACATTCTCAAAGAACCAGCTTTCCTTCATTGTTTTTCCACTTTCAATGTGTTTGATTTCTACTGTTATTTTTAATTTAGGCTTAAATTTCCTTACTTTAGGTTTAATTTGCTCTTTGTCTCCTAGTTTCTTAAGGTGAAAGTTGAGATAATTGTTTTAAGATCCTAATTGTTTTCTAATATAGGCATTTAGTGCTATTAATATAAATTTTCTTCTTACCATGGCTTTAGCAGCATCTCACAAACTTTGCTATGTTGAGTGTTCTTTTTCATTCAGTTCAAAATGCTTTATAATTTCCCTTTTGGTTTCTTTCTTGACCCATGTGTTATTGAGAAGTATTTATTCAGGTTCTAACACATCTAACCCACAAGGATTCATACAGACTCAAGGTGAAGGGATGGAAAAAATATTCCATGCAAATAGAAATCAAAAGAAAGCAGGCGTAGCCATTCTCATATCAGATAAAATTGACTTTAAATCAAAAATAGTAAAGAAAGGCAAAGATGGTTATTATATAATGGTAAAGAGGGCAATTCAGCAAGAAGACATAACAATCCTAAATATTTATGCACAGGAGCACCCAGATTCATAAAGCATACCCTACTAGATCTAAGCAAAGAGATAAACAGCAGCATCATAATTGTCGGGGACTTCAACACCCCACTGACAGATCTGGACAGATCATCCAGACAGAAAATAAATAAAGAAACACTGGACTTAACAGGGACTCTAGAGGTAGCCACTGGACTCCAGCACACAAGGCCACCCTGCAGGAGCATGTGACATGAACACACATATCACAGAATTATAGTATAACGCTGTGTCTGTGCATGGGAAGGACTAGAAAGAGGCTAATCCAGACTGTCAAGATAATAGGGTAACTGGCCACATGAACAAAGTTCGATGCTGCTTTTTAAAAAATAATCCTGTATCTTAACTACCTAGTTGACCTTTTGAGTTGTTTCCCCAAAATGGTGGATTTTCTGCAACACAAAGGAACTGATATTCTGAAGGCCCCTGGGCAGACTTCCTGATGCCAAGATTCACCATCCCCCACAACCAGCTACCAATGCTTGTATCCCCTTGTTAGATATAGTGTGACTTGTCCCAATGCTTGTGGCCTCTCCTTTAAAAGTCTATGATCTCTGTTAGTTGGAGAGACAAATTTGAGGCAGCTTTTGCAGTCTCCAGACAAGACATCTGTCTGATTAAATATTCCTTTCTTCCTTGGAAATCCTCTCTTCCTTGTCAATGCTCATTGTCTCAAAGATTGGATCTTTGTGCAATGAGCAACTAGACCTAGACCAAAACCTCCTTGAGCCTTCCCAAACAGTAGTAGATGTTTGGATTTCAGGTAATTTCTACTGTCTTTCTACTTTTGTGTATAGTTTAAGTGTTTTATAATGACTGTGCACTTTCTATAATCAGAAAAAATAGTTGTTTTAAATTTGAATAATAGGTATAGTCTTCATCAAGAAATGAAGAGTCCTACTATGCTCTGTGCTGGTAAAACCACATCTTAGGCTCTCAGTCTCCAACAGGCCTGGAAGAAGCAGTGGCCATGCTGTGAACTGCCTGTGGAGAGGGCCACATCGCAGGAAAATAGAGGCTGCCTCCAGAGCTGAGAGCAGCCTCTGGCCAATAGTAACCAGCAAGAAACTGAAGCTCTCAGTGCTACAGCTGCAAGGAAATAAATTCTGCAATTATGAGTGAGCTTGGAAACAGATTCATAGCCAGTCAGGTCTCAAGATAAAAACACACTCTGGCCAGCCAACACCTTGATTGTAGCCTCGTGAGACTCCAGAGCACATGACCTAGTTAACTCATGCCTGGGCTCCTTCCTGACTTACAGAACTGTGAGACAGTAAATGTGTATTGTTTTAAGCTGCTGAATTTGTGGCAATTTTTTTGTATAGGAATGGAAAATTAATAAATACTCCTACGAGCAGTATGTGAGAATTTGAGATGCTTTACATCCTTGCCAGTCCCTTGTATTGTCAGTGCTTTTCACTTTGGCCATGGTTTTGGGTGTATATTGTGACTTTAATTTGAATTTTTCTGATGACTAACAATGTTGAAAACTTTTTATGTGCTTATTGGTCATTGGATATACTCTTATGAAGTGCCTTGCAAGTATTTTTCCCATTAAAAATTGAGTTTCCTTTTTATTACTGAATTCTAGGAGTTCTTTATATATACTGGATATGAGATTTTGTAGGATACATGGATTTAAAATCTCTTCTCAAATTCTGAGGCTTGCCTTTAGTTACTCTCTTAATAGTGCCTTTTAATGAAAATAAAAATGTTCTCATTTTTAAATAATACACATCTTAGGTTTAATGTCCAATGATAAACATCTAACAGAGGCCTCTCCTCCCCCCAAAGTAGGCAATGGTGACTATTTACAAATGCACCTTTGTCTTTAAAGGGTATTGGAATATGCCACCCCAAAATACATCACTTTGGCATAAGGATTATTTTGAGCTAAATGCCACTGAGTATCAACTGGTGCAGGAAAAGTTCTCTGCTCTTCCCATATCTGTCTAAAAGCAGGACATATATTTCCCTTTGAGGAAAGTTCCTTACTCCCCCATACCAGGGAGGGAAGAATGACCAATCATTGAAAACCGGCCAAGATGAATTGCATAAACAGATCTTACTGAAATAGCCCTTATATTCCATTAGTTCCCCCATATATTTCCTAATTTCTTCCCCACAATTTATTTTCCCTTGAAGCCTAAACCCTGTTCCTTTGTTAAAATGCTGTATCAGTATATGAGCCTATTTGCTTTTTTGAGTTTCACTTCTTTTCTGTAAACTATGCATATAAATATTAAAAATTGTGTGCTTTTTCTCCTACTAATCTGTTTTTTGTTAGTTTAATTTACAGTGTGCAGGCACTGTACCTAAGAGAGTAGAGGAAAAGGTTTCCTCCCTGACATCTTCTGGGAGCAGGGTAATTAAGATGTTGGGAGGTCTGGGAAACATGGCATAGGAAGACTGGTTGAGGGGATGTCAAGCTTGTGTAATAAAACACTGCTGGGCTGGAGGATATGTGGGAGGGCTGTTAAGGGTGGGGGAGAAGAAAGGAAGGCAATTAACATTTGTGAAGCATATACTAAGTGCCTGACCCTGTGCTAGGAGCATTAGAATATTTAATCTTCAGATAGGAAACTGAGGCTCAGAAATATTAAGTAATTTGCTCGGAGTCACAGAGCTAGAAAGTGGTGGAGTTTATTTTCAAAAATGTCTTCTGGAAATTTTACTTGTATGTATAAACGCAAAAGAATTGAACACTGACATTCAAACATGCATATTCATAATAGCACTATTTACAATAGACAAAAGTTGGAAACAGCCCAAATTTTATCAATGGATGAATGGATAAACAAATTGTAGTATACACACACACACACACACACACAAACACAGTGGAATGTTTTTTAGCCATAAAAAGGAATGAAGTACCAACACTTGCTAGGACTTGGACAAACCTCAAAAACTTACACTGAGCAAAATGAACCAGACACAAAAGGTATTATTCCTTTTATATGAAATTTTCAGAATAGGTAAGTCCATAGAGACAGAAAGCAAATTGGTGGTTGCCAGGGGATCTGGTGAGGGAGAATGGGGAGCAATTGCTTAATGGGTACGTAGTTTGAAAATGTTGGTTATGAAAATTGTTGCACAATGTTGTCAATGTACTAAATGCCACTAACTTGTTCCCTTTGAAATGGTCACTTTTTAAAAATTTTTTTTTTATAGTTTTTTTTTTTTTTTGAGACAGAGTCTCACTCTGTTGCCTGGGCTACAGTGCCATGGCGTCAGCCTAGCTCACAGCAACCTCAAACTCCTGGGCTCAAGCCATCCTCCTGTCTCAGCCTCCCAAGTAGCTGGGACTACAGGCATGCGCCACCATGCCCGGCTAATTTTTTCTATATATTTTTAGTTGACCAATTAATTTCTTTCTATTTTTAGTAGAGACGAGGTCTTGCTCTTGCTCATGCTGGTTTGGAACTCCTGACCTTGAGTGATCCACCCGCCTCGGCCTCCCAGAGTGCTAGGATTACAGGCGTGAGCCACCGAGCCTGGCCTGAAATGGTCACTTTTATGTCATGTGAACTTCATCTCAAAAAAAAGGTCTTCTAGCTCCAACTACAGTACTCTTTTCATTCTTTAAGACCATCTGTTTCTCTGGGAAGAGTAGAAATTGGAAAGCACATTGTGGCTCAATATGAATGAGAACGTTCTAAGAGAGTTATCCAATAGTGTAATAAGATGACTTGTGTTGGATACTTACACTAGAAGGATTCTAGCAGAGATTGGACAACTGTCTTTAATGAATATTATAGAAGAGACCTCTAAGTCTCCCTCCAACTGTTAGATTCCATGATTCTATCCTCTTGAATAGTTTATCTCATGGAGAGATCGGAATTCAAACATAACACAAGACAGAGTATAGTCAAATAGTGGTCTTGGTCTTAATGGTCGAGAATACAAATAGAAGACAATTTATAAGGAAAATGATCAACTTTGATAATGAAGGTTACATTTTTTGTGTTACAGTTTTAGAGAACGTTGAATACAAACTAAGTAATAAAATAGCTAATGTGTTAAAGTGTGGTATGTGCTTATAATGTTTTTACAAATGCTATTTTTAATTCACCTATTATTGGACTTTTATTTTTTAATTTTTTGGGGATATGGTCTTATTTATTATTATTTAACTCAAAAAAATCTTATTTTTGGCTGGACTCAGACTTAGAAGTAGATGCTCTCAGAGAGGACAGCCTACATCTCTTGACAATTTGTTCCTGGCGCTTTTCTTTGGCCTCCTTTATCTCTTGGCCAAAAGTTTAGCATATTCTGCAGACTCTTCCTTATTTTTTTAGTACGTTGTTTCTTTAGAGCAATATGCCGGCGTTTATGTTGCAGGACATGTGAAGTTACAAGTCACTGAATTTTGGGTGCTTTGGTCATAGGTTTCTTACCTTTTGAGACAGAGTCTCACTCTGTTGCCCTGGCTAGAGTGCCGTGGCGTCAGCCTAGCTCACAGCAACTTCAAACTCCTGGGCTCAAGCAATCCTCCTGCCTCAGCCTCCCAAGTAGCTGGGACTACAGGCATGCGCCACCATGCCCGGCTAATTTTTTCCATATATTTTTAGTTGGCCAATTAATTTCTTTCTATTTTTAGTAGAGATAGGGTCTCACTCTTGCTCAGGCTGGTTTGGAACTCCTGACCTTGAGCGGTCCTCCTGCCCCGGCCTCCCAGAGTGCTAGGATTACAAGCGTGAGCCACCTCACCCGGCCTTTACCTTCTTTGTTTAAGGGCTTCCTTACAACATATTGGCGAACATCATCTTCTTTTAAAATAAATCATTTGAAAACAAAGCTCATTTTGACAAAGTTTACATAGGTAGCCAGTAGTATTAATTAGTGGTGGCAGTGGCTGAGGAGGCAAAATTTGTCTTGTAGAAAAACTAAGACAGTGATTTGCTCACAGGGAGGGCCATAATTCTATAATACAAGGTTCATTGACCTGGATGTGAGGGACAAGCCCAGGCCACAGATGCACATACAATTCAGGTCACTGAAGAGAGTATAGTCCTTCCAAGTAAGAAGGACTCTAAGCTAAAACTTCCCTTGTTTGGCTGAAAGGGAGTACTCTGTTGAGATCTAAATCAAAGGAAATTCACATTTGGAATGCATGCATGTGTTTCTTATATCTATTTTAAGTAAGGAAGTTTCTGAAGTTAACAAGGGTATTATTAAAGCTGACAGCAAAATAGCATAGTGGTTGAGAGCCTGGGCTCTGAAGTCAGATCCGAGTTTAAATCCCAGCTCTGCCACTTATCACATTACTCTCAACCTTTTATGGCCTCACTTTTCTCTCTCGTCAAAAGGGGAAAATAATAGTACTGGTCATACAGGGTGGTTGTGAACACAAAAAGCTCTCGGCATCACTCTTGATACATGGTGAGTACTCTGTAATGTCAGCTAATATTACGATCTTGTGTCCTGCCTGACGAAAATTTTAAATGGAAAAACAAAACAAAACACAAGCTGTGAACTAAATTGAGAAAGACCCTTTTGGAACTAACGAATTCCAAACATTCGTTCAACAAATAATCATTTTGGGCCAAATGCCTTGCACTGGCTTTTACTTATACCACATAAACAATAAACCCTGTTATTGTGTACTCCCGCGTGATTAGGGAACCGTTTAAGAGGCTTTAAAATCGGATGTAGCGCATTGGCTAACGGAATCACCCAGAAGGCTTCGCGGTCATCCCTTCCGGTGGCCCTTGTTAGGGCCAGAAGCTTGTCATCAGGGTCTCATCATTTTCTGGCAGATCGTGAGGTGCGAATTAACTGGAACTCCCCCCATTGGCGTTTCTCCTCTTCAGTTTCTTTCTCTTTAATTTTTTATGGTCCCCTTTTCTGTTTCTAACTTCTCAAGTTTCTAACCAAACCCTGAGCTTCCACTACAGGGCCTGAAGCCTAATTTTTCAGTCACTAATGTCTGACTTCCAGTAGGTGCTGAGGTTTTATTTGCTTCCTTGATCTTTATTTTCAGGCACCTCACTAAATTCTGCTCACCCCTGATCCCTCATTTTCCCACTTTTGTTCGAAACCCCTTGCCCTACCCTCTTCCTTTTCCCTCCTTTTTACGGAGTCGGCGCGTGCAGGACGCCACGCCCATTACTCCGCTTGCCCCGCCCCTCGCCCTACCTGCTCCACAGGCCCCCGTCTCCTCCCCCTCTCCCCCTCCTTTCCCGGTCCTTGTATGCACCAGGTGGGTGGGAAACGTGGTGAGGAGACACCTCTGCACCCCGTGACGAGCACGTTAACTGTAGAATCTGCCAAATTCTCACGCCTCAGCTCCGTCTCTCTACACCTCCCGCAAGTCAGACTTTGCATTAGCAGCCCGTCTGACTCCCGCCTTTAGACCCCTGCCGCTTCTGCCTCTTATTTCGCGCCTTCTTTTTTAGGCTTGGAGGAGGCGGGGTTGGAATGGCTGCAATACGGTTGCCGGGGCGACGCCTTGGTTACTTCCGCTTGTTTCAATACTTCCGGGTTGGCATTGCGGTGGCGTTTCCGACTGTGGGAGCTTCGGCTTCCCAGTCGTCAGATGAGCCCGAGCAGGTGAGGGGGAGCTCCTGGACTTCCAGGCTGGGGAGCGGGGCTGGGCCGCGCCAGGCCGCGCGGGGCCGGGCTGGCCTGGTTCCCGACCTGGGAGGGGCTTAACGGTCCTCTGGTCTCTCTCTCCCCTCAGCCGAGTCCCTTCCCTGTCTTTCACTCTTCTGGCATCGGTGGTTTTACTTCTTCGATTGAACTCTGCTTCCTCGGCCCCCCTGGGAGGCCGCCTCCTTCAGGCGCCTCCCTTCTCTCCACGAGCTCGCTCTGACAGCTGAGGAACTGGCAAGATCCTGCTACCCAGAGGGTGAATGGGTATCTTTCCTGGAATAATCCTAATTTTTCTAAGGGTGAAGTTTGCAACGGCGGCCGTGATTGTAAGCGGAGTAAGCATACACCTCCATTGTATTAGTGTGAGGGATGCTGTTGAAAGATGCCCCCCCCTTTGGTTTCAACCCTCTGCCACTGTCAATGCATTGACGGCATCTATTAAAATGCAGTTCAGTTACTTGATTGGGATGACAGCTATTATCAACATGAATTAGTTTCTCAGACAAGGTAACAGCAGGGACATTTATAGTTTTGTGTCAGTGATTCTCCCCTCCCCCCTAGGCTAGAGATGTTTAGAGTCTTCATTCCCTACATCATTGAGTTCTTTGTGTCTCCATTTCAGATATGTATCTCTAACCTCAGTGCCAACAAACATCCTTGCCTGCTTTACTTCGCACCATCCTAAGCTAGTCTCCCTGCCTCTCCATTTGTAATTCACTGTGTTTGCAGCAGCCCTAGTAGGCTAACTAAAATGTGGTGGATTTCCTCCAATTACTTCCCTGTTTTTTTAAAAAAACTTGCAGTTACCCCCTACACACCCCTCTTGGTTTCAAGCCTTTCAGTTTAACTTGTTCCTTATCATACTCCTGTCTGACATTGTTTCAGTTAACAAGGGAATTCTCTGTTCCAGTTAGGTCCCTTTCTTCTCAGCACAAACCATACTGATGCCTGCCTCCACATGCTGTGTTTGTTCCCACATTTATGTCTCTGTTCATCCCGTCCCCTCCCCACACCTCTCCCTTACCTGCACCTATCCAGGTTCTGCCCACCCTCTGTCAAGGCCCAATTTAAGTTTTCTCACCTCGACAAGCCTTTTCAAATTTTCGAAGCCTGTGCTGATTGTTCTTTTCTGTGCTCCTCTTGCTTGTAAAGTTTGTACGTCACAGTTTAGCACTTAATTTTACTCGAATGAACTACCTTGATTTTTCCACCAGATTTTAAGGTCTTAAAAGACAAGTACTATATTTTGTACAACTTATATCCCTGCCCCATCTCCTTGCTTATCCAGGAAAGATAGGTTGAATGGTAAATATTGTCTTGGTGTTAGAACATACTTTTGTGTTTTTCAAACATGACGATTATACCCAAAGTGCGTTGCATGTTTGGGCATTTAGTATGCCTTCAATAAATATTTAAATTGCTCTCCATTGTTACCTTTTGAATCTGAGAATCTTTAATGCCTACTCTTTCTTAAAGGAGAAAGCAAGAAAGGCATCCAGAGTTTCCTGACCAGATCTTTGGAATAGTGTAGGGCTATGTAACTTGTATTCTAGGATATTCTTATTCTCACTCACTAAGGTATCAAATTTTCCTTAGATCTTCAGAATACATGGCCGGGTGCGGTGGCTCACGCCTGTAATCCTAGCACTCTGGGAGGCCAAG
>VBSM01003221.1:32647-44236 GCA_008086735.1 Cheirogaleus medius | reverse complement strand
TTCATAGTTTTTTTTTTTTTAAACTATAGTCCGGCCCTCCAACGGCGTGAGGGACAGTGAACTGGCCCCCGGTTTAAAAAGTTTGAGGACCCCTGCGTAGATAGTCACATAGGCAACCAAGTAGGGCAGGGTGGCCACAGTGTGACTACTGTTTAATTGCTCACTTCCCAGGGTAGGGGCATCATTTTGTTTGCTCACTGCCCAAGAAGTCCTGAGCCCTTGACCCAAGGTTCCTCAGCTGCAATGCCACCCCCTGCATGCGTAGCATCCACCTGAGCCTGTTGCACTGCCTGTGGGACTTGGGGGAAGGGGGCTGGAGAGAGAAACGGCACTGATGCTCATGCTATTTGCTGTGTTGTAATGAACTGTCTTGTTCTACCTTGTGAAGTCTCAGTGTCTAGTTTCCACACCTATGAAGCAATGGCAGGTTTACTCCTTGCCATCCTCTCTGAGGTTGGGGCTCTTCCTTGACAGGATTCCCTGACCCAAAGTCACCTTTTAGGGGAGTCCTGTGTCACATAGAAATGGCCTGCTTTAGTGTCTCTGCCACACCAAGAAGCGCACGTGGGGAGTTTGGGTGTGTTGAAAATGCAGTGATGGATGGTGGGTTTCAGCCATGTTGGATTTCAGTCATAACAGCATTGGCTTCCAGAGCTCAACAGCTGTGGTGATCATTCAGTTATGCTCCCTGCAGTCCGAGACCTGAGAAGTGCATATACACCCTGCACTGGGCCCAGCCTGGAACAACCCACTAGCCATTGGTTTTCATTAAGCTTTGGGAACAGTGAATGTTTACTTTTTGCTTTCATGGGTTCACTTCACAGAAGACAGTTGGAATTCATTGGTGGACAAATTCCCAGTGACCTCAAACCTAAACGGTCACATTGAATAAAATGCTCACTAATGATGCTTTATCATTCTTGGTGTATCAATATTGTTTTGATGTGGCCTACACCTGAGTGCGTCTGTCTCTTTTTTGCTTCCTCTAATCTAGTGGTGCATGGACCTGGTAAGTTCCTGTCTTGGGCAATTTATGGACTCTATGAATCCTAAATTGGAAATAATCCTTACTTGGTATAGGCCATTCCTTCTGTAAACATAGTTTGAAGCTCTTTTAAAGCAAATACCTGGTCATTGCCTAAATGGTATTCTAGTGAAGTGTAAAGTGCTCTGCACTGTGCTTTTATGGCCAAAGAATAAAAGCCAAATGTTTCCTGGTGTTTTTTATTTTATCTGAAAATGTAAATTTAGAAGACATAATTTTGGGTGTTATTTTCACTATGAAGGATTTGACCTAGACTTCTTCCTTTACTAAATAAGTGCCCCGTGGTTTCTGCAGGTGTTATTGGGAACTGCATCATAAAATAGATTATAAGGACAGGCCATATTTTTCAGCAGGAAATAAATAACAATTACATGTGTGATAAGCATTTGATATTTTCTAAATTAAGGATGACCAATAGTATGTCACCGAAGATAACTGGTCCCTAGATGTATCATTAAAAATACTGAAATTATGTGCCAGGTCCTGTAAAGGGGCCAAACCCTATGTTACATGAATTATGTTATTCTAAAATATACACACTTGTCACACAGAGGTATCGCTGTTGTAATTGTATATTTATATTGTATATTTAAGGTGAAACCAATATGCTCTCTATAATGAAAATCAGTCAAAATTTGGTTACTTTTTGTCAGTTTAGAATTTTGCATACTTTAGGGGTGATTGAAGATGATCTAGCCTCTTTAAATAAGCTGTTTGAAGAAGTGTGAATGAATGCTTGCTTTTTTCTCATGCCTGATGAGAAGCTGAGGCATTTGATGTCATTCCATTCACCTTCGGTTGGGATTAGGATTTGTTTAAGAAATGTTGGTGATGATTATGATAACATTTCTTCAAGAGGAAGGCATTTATTAACAAGGAGCTATCAAAATAGCAAAAAAACTTTCATGATTATTTAAATCCCGAAGTTTGTTGAATTTTTATTAGTACACCATATGACTGTTAAATGATAAAGTATACTGTGTGATTGTTATTGGAGTGTATGTCTTACTTTGTGTGCTGTTTTCACTTATAGGTGCATTTATATGTGTTTATATTGTCACTATAATGTCATTTTCATTGGCTATATACCATTCTTTCCTGCTAATACACCGCACCAGTCTCCCACTTGGATTGTTTTAGTTTTCATTATAATTAATAGTACAACTATGAACATTTTTATACTGACGGCTTTAAAATTTTTTTCCTTTCCTTTAAGGTTTTTTTGGACCACATTCCTCAAAGTGGAGTTACCAGGTCCAAAAGTACAGACATCCAAATCTTGTCTTATTGTCCCATTGCTTTTCAGAAAAATCTAACTTGCAGAACCATGATCACTATAGAATTCAAGTGTAATTCTTTCCCTACATTCAGGACAACCCTGGATTTGACTATTTTACTACTTTTTTCCTTCTCAGTAAGGTATGTTGTGATACCTTGAGGTTATTCTAATTTGCATTTTTTGTCATTGCAAGTGAGGCTGTTTATGTATTTTTACTTGTAGTTCTTTCGTCTTTTAAAAAATATTTAAATGGTTCCATCTCTAAGAGTAGATACTAGGTCATACATTTTTAATGTATTTTGGCCAGCAGGCTTTGAACAGCTGTGATAAATACCTTTCTTCCCATTCTGGTGCTCACCTTTTCATATTTATTAGACAAAACACATTTTGAAAATGAGGCCTGGCTGTTTATTTGAAGCTACAATTGCAAGCAGAGAAAGAGATCAAAGCAGTGCCACCAAGAAATAGTGGATGCGATATAAGCACACACTGATATTCTCTGTCTCTCTTCCTCTCCCTATTTTCTGCCTTTCTGAGGGAGGATACACAATTAGACTTCTTTCTATAGTCAGATGTTAATATACTTGCTGTCCCATAGACCTGCAGTCCCTAACCCCTGGGTCGTGGACCTGTACCTGTCCTTTGCCTGTTAGAAAGCGGACCGCACAGCAGGAGGTGAGCAGTGGGTGAGTGAGAGAAGTTTCATCTGTATTTACAGCTGTTCTCAATCCCTCACATCACTGCATAAGCTCCACCTCCTGTCAGATCAGCGGTGAAATTAGATTCTCACAGGAGCGTGAACCCTACTGTAAACTGCACATGCGAGGGATCTATGTTGAATGCTCCTGATGAGAATCTAATGCCTGATGGTCTGAAGTAGAGCTGAGGCGGTGATTTCTAGCTCTGGGGAGTGGCTACAGATAGATTATCACTAGCAGAGAGATTCGATTGCACAATAAATGTAATGCGCTTGAATCATCCCCAGGCCATCCCCTCTACCCCCAGTCCATAGAAAAAGTGTCTTCCATGAAACTGATCCCTGGTACCAAAAAGGTTGGGGACCGCTGCCATAGACTATCTTGGATACTCGATCCATTAGTAATAGAGATTGCTTCTAGAAAAGACAAACGGGTAGCAGCTGGAGGAGGGGAGGGAAAGGAGAAGGGAGAGGCTTACTTTTCATTGTATCTTTTTTACTTTTGAATTATGTACTAAATGTATATTACCTATTAATAAAAATGAATTAAAGCCCTATGTAAGATCAGTGCTTGTCATTATTGTGGACCTTTAAAAAATGGCTTTAGAGCTTATGCTGCTACATGTGATGAACTTCAGTATGTAAGGGCAGGCAGGGATGAATAAGCAGATGGAAGCAGCCAAGTTTGGGTATAGGTGATATTTGGGGAGTAGAACTGCTTGCCATTCTATTTACTAATTTTCAGTTAACCTGACATTTATGGACTAGGTACACCATAAGGGAAATTTGCTTGCCTAAAAATATTTCCCTAGGCGGTTTTGGATAAGGCTGGACCTTCCTCTGACATAGCTTCTTGAAAGCTAGGGTGTGAGAATAATTAACTAGTCGAGTGATCATTTTCTTGTATACTGAGTGGATAGAGGGAAGGCAGAGTGGTGGTTTCCGTACCAGAGTGGTGTTTCTGTCTATGGAGCTGTTCCTAGCCAAGCACTGTGTTTGAGGTCAGCTGATGCGTGCAGGTTCTGATTTCCTCTTTGTGATTACGTGACTTTGGTGTTCTAGATGGGGCCTGTCCTTTGTCCATCAGGTGAGTTTTGGCAATTGCAGGGGAACAGGTATGACTGAAAAGGATGAGCTGCCCACTGGCCACGTCGGTAGTTCATGTGTCTTGGAGAGGTCAAGAGGACGCCTGGAGGCTTCAAAGCCCCTCTGAGGAGTCAGATGTCTGAACTGCCTGCCCTAGATGTTCAGGGATAGACTTTGGAAATGAACTTTCAGGGAACCCCTCAATCTCCCCTGAATTGGCTTGTGCCCATGAGGTCACGTACTACCTAGACCTGCACTGTTCAATAAGGGAGCCACTAGCCACATGTAGCTATTTAAATTGAAATAAAATGAAAAATCCAGTTCCTCAATCACACTAGTGACTCAATAACTGCATGTAGCTTGTGACTCCTGTAGTGGCCTGTGCATATATAGCCAATCCCATTTCCCAGAATATTCTATTGGAAAGTGCTGAACTGGACTGTTCAGGCATAGCAGGATGGATATAGCTGTTTGATCCACGGTGAAAGCCTCTTTAGAGCTTTCCTTGCCCACCTAAACTCTACCTGTCCTTTGAGGGTTGGTTCAATTCTAGATGTTCTGGGAAATTTCTCTCGACTGCTCCAGCTTACAGCAATGACTCCCTTCTTGGAACCCCCTAGAGCACCCGAAATACTTGATGACACACTGTCTTATTGGTGTCACACTTTTGCTTGTCAGTCTTATCTTCCCATCAAGGCAGTAGGGCCCTCGGGAACAGAGCTTAAATCCCACACTGCCTGGGAGATGCATCTGTATATGACCCACAGCCAGGTTGCATTGCAAAAGCATGTATCAACCCCTCTTTTCTCTTGCTGTCTTTTGTACTTTGCTCTTATTTTCAGTATTTATAAGAATCAGTATGTAGGATAGCATGTCATACTTAAAAATCCATTTATTTTTGGAGGAAGGTCAGCATGCTTATTTATGTCAGGTATAGGCACTTCAACTTCTGTCCTGGTTAGGAGGTGAGGGTGGGGAAGATTTGGGAAGATTGGCGTTAGATCTTGAAAACACCTTTGACAGAGCTGATGATACCTTCTTCATCATTTTAGAGCCTTGTTTGGAAGTACTGGGCTTAGCATCTGTGAACAAACCAAAAGAGATATGGACATTTATTGGACTTTCCAATTGAAGCTGTCATGCTAGGGGATTTATAATTTAAGGCTCAGAAAGAAGCATTTCTAGAATAACGTATGGTCTTTAAGGTGCTTTCCTAAAGAGTATTTGCTTCTTTTCACAATCCTGTGAAAGAAGGAGGAGAGAGGACAGTGAGGCCAGATAACTTGCCTAAGGTCACATGGGTAGAAAGTGGCCAGGTTGGCACTGAGGCTCTGCACTCCCTGTACCCTGATAACTTTTCCAGCCAGCTCTGCAGAGCCTGCCTCCCTCATCCTAGCGCATGTCTGTCTGAAAAATCCTAATGAGCTAATTCCATATGAAAAGGTAAATTTCAACTCAACTGTGGGCATCCATTTCAGCATGTCCAGGTGAAAGCAGTAGTGCATTTTAAAAGGCCATCGTTTTTCACCCACTTTGGGTAAATTTTCAGTTGACCTCAAGTGATCTGTTTGTTGTGTGAGCTATAAAGGACTTGTGTGGTCTCCATTAGGACCCATTTTTCTGCACCACTTGTTTTGTGCATAGGGCTCTTAAAAGCACATCCTAGTTCATGGTAACAAAATGATTATTGTATCTGTAAGGGCAGAAATGAACTTTAATCTATGTTGCTGGTGCATCATGACAGGATGTGATATCACATGAAAAGACACAGGGCACAGGGTCATAAAGCACATATTTTCTTATTTCCAGTAAAAGATTATGTTCTCTTATACTTCTTGTGGTTACCTAGTTTTTATCTTCTCCAGCAATATAACCTTGGGAACCTCAAGGATCTAGGGTTTAAGCTAAGGTAGCAGATAGAGAATTTACCCTTGAACAAAAGGGGAAAAGTTTATCTTTTCCAATTACTAATGCAGTATTGGAATGTGCTTTTTCCTGTCATGAGCCATCCCTTTAGCACGAGTTTGGCCATTTGTGCATTTCTTCCTCCAAAAGCCCTTATAGGAGCAAAAATAGTTATGTGAATTGATAACTTCTGCCCTGTGAGTTCCTGTTTTGTGCAGAATGTAGGGTTTGGGAGGAGGTGTCCCTGTCCAACTAAAGGTACAGAAGAATGTGATTTTCCTACTTGGTGGGACACACAGTTAGAAACCTAGATGGCATCTTTTTTACTTGCTACTGAATGCTGCAGGCTGTCCTTGATCATTGCTCAATTCTGGGAGGCAGTGGCAACAATACGTAGCCTCCGGCTGGTGGCAAGAAGGAGTGTGCGATGAAAGCTGCAAGCCTTGTGAGGCTTGAGCCCTGGTGCTGCCATTTGCTGGCTGTGCAACCTCAGGCTTCTGTAAAATAGGACATGAAGACTTACCGAGGACTCATGGTATGGTAAACTATAATATTTCACTTCTGTGACTCTGGTTCCTTGTCAACAAAATGGAGATAATGCTTCACAGTGTAGATGTGAGAAAAGCACTTAGGAGAATGCCTGGCACATCGCTGGTACCTAATAAATGTTACTTCTAGTACCCATCACCCCTTTGCTGTAAGGTTGAAATCAGAGAACTGCATAATAACCTGCAAATCGCAATCTGTATACATAGCAGGTGATATTCATTCAACCCCACACTGGTGGTGGGTGGAGGTGCTGCAAGGCAGGGAGGGTTAATAAAAAAAAGTCTATATTCAAAATGACATAACTGAGAGTTGTATTATAAAATGATAGATATTTTATACCTGCAACTTCATCATCTGAAGTATGTGCATTGGTAAGAATACTTTCATGTTGAAATAGGGTGTTGAACTGTGAAGACAAAAGTGAAATAGTAAGTTAGGCCTCTGCCCTTTGTTGGACAGTGAACACTAGAAACACCTAGAGACCTTCAAGGGATGGAGCACAGCCACTGTGGCATCCTACACAGTAATCTCTGTGGTCTGCAGTCTCAAAGAATTATTCTCTGAGGCTTTGGCTGTTCCTACGCTTGACTTCTCATAATTCCCAGCAATTATGACACTCAGCATGGGCCCCAGACTTGGATGCGGACCTTGGTTGCCCCTATAGGATCATTTCAAGGGCTCCGGTGTCCCAGGTCACAGAAAAATGCCAGCCATGCCTCCTGGGGCTTGGAAAAATTAAAAAACCATTATGGGTCCTTCTCTGAGAGAAGATAATGATAGTGGAGGTCTGATGGGGAGGGGGAGCGGGAGGAATGTCTATTTTACCACCCCAATCTCCTTTTAAAGAATTCTCAGCAATCCTGGGGTCTGGAGCAAGAAAGTGGCAGGTGAGGCTGCAGGAGTATGAAGGTGGTGGTAAGGCGTCATAATGGCTCAGACATTGGCTTTCCTCTGTGGACTTTTATCACCTCTGGGGACGTAGAGGCAGAATGGTCTCAGAAGGGCATAGAATAGGCTGGGGTAGGTGGCTGGGCTACAGGTTAGCCGATCCATGATGGTAGCAGTTCAAAAGGAAGTAGAAAATCAATGAAGTAAGGCCTAAATACACGTGAGATGAGAGAAGTGTGTTTTGACTGTGTAGAGAGCAGAGCATTAAGAATTTGACTCTAGGTTTTTCAAGAGCATTTGAGGCGGCTCATAGATGAAGACATTTCAAAGTAGGATACTTAAAGGGATAAACTTGGACAGGGGAAATCTGAAGCACTGGTTCTGAACCCTGGCTGCACAGTAGAACCACCAGGAGAAGTTTAAACAATACACATGCTTGGGCTTCACTCCAATTGAATAGGACTCCCTGAGGGTGGGACAAGTATTTGCATGTATTCTAAATTCCGCAGGTGGCTCTAATGTGCAGTCAGGTTGAGAAGCCTAAGGGGTGGATGCTACCAAATCCCAGACAGGAGTATATTAAGTCAGTGGTTCACAGTGTTGGCTGTACATTAAAAAAAAAAAAAATCACCTGGGGAGCTTTTAAAGCCACCACTGCCTGGGCTGCAACCCAGACCAATGGAATCAGAATCCTGAGGGTGTGGGAGAGGTTGCCATCAGTTGTTTGTAAGGTTTGCCAGATAGTTTCGATGTGCATCCAGGGTTGAGAAGCTCTGCTCTGTGTAGTATTTCACAAATCAGATTCATGGCTAACTGATGTGGAGACTAAATTTGACTCTGGCAGCTAAAGCATTAGTCCATTCAACAAATGTCTGTTGAGTGGCTACTATATATCATCAGTCACTGTGTTAAGTGCTGTGGATGTGGTTGTGAATGAAACAGACAAAATCCTTGCTTTTCATGAATCTTGTATATATTCAAGTAAATATATCATTAACTAGATGGTGAGGGCAGGAATTTTTGTCTGCTTTGTTTACTGCTGAATCTCTAGTGCCTGGCGGGTAGCAAGCACCTGATAAACAATTGTTGAATGAGTGAATGACTAAATGGTGAATTAAATGCTATAAAGAAAAATAAAGCAGGATTAGGGGAATTGTGTGTGTGTGTGTATGTTTATGGACAGGGAAGGCCACATTTAGGTGACTTTTGAGAAAGGCCTGAAGGAGATGAGTGAGTGAGCTGCACAGCTATCTGAGGGTAGAGAGTTCCTGGCAGAGGAAGAGTAAATGCAAATGCCCTGAGGTTGGAGCATGCTTGGTATGGTAGAGCAGCAGTAATGAGGCAAGTGTGGGTGAAGTAGAGTGACAGAACAGTGATGTGGGGAAGGGAAGTGGTAGGCAGACCATGTAGGGACTTGTAGAGCACGGTAAGAACTTTGGCATTAAGGGAAACACAATGGCCTCTTTTTTTTGCTTGACACTGGAGAACAGATGTCTTCATATATACAGAGACTACTGTTTTCCTGGAGCTAAATGCAAGCAGGAATTTCTTTGCTACTCAATAAAGCATGCTGAGTATCTTAATGGAGCAGACCTTTAACTATACTTTTACAAAGGAAAAAAAATACCTAGCAAATGAGATCAGCGAAGAGAGTCCAGACAAACCAGAGAATCAGCTTGGCAAAAGGAATGGCTTGGCAGTAGGCTTCCAGACTCAGGAGTCTACCTCTGCTCTTTATAGTCTTACTTGGAAATTGTGGTCCCTAAGTAAAGCTTGAGGTTGACAGAGCAATGTTATTATTGATAAATGTGAAATGACTGGAAAGTTGGTGGTGTTGGTGATGGTGGTGTGCGGGTATGTACGTGCCAGGAGGGGGATTAAAGTGAATTAAGAGGAAAGCAAAAATGACACAAAGCAGAGGATGATCTGTAGCATCAGGCCTCATGGGAGACTTCCTAAGAGGGCTTAGAGAAAGGGGTTTCCTGGGATCACAGCAAGGAGTTGGCTGGTCTTTTGGAAAGCTGCCTATAAGGGGCCAGTCCTCGGCGACATTGGAAAGCAGTTGGAGTCAGCACGCATTTTGCTCTAGCAGTGCCCTTCCTCTCTGAGCATCTCTTTGCTCTCTGCCCCCAGCAGGCCTCTCACCTGGTCTGCCTGTGAGTGTCACGTGACTCATTCCCTTTCAGCTTTTCTCCAGAGGCTACAGGAACAGTGCTGATGAGTGGAACTGTGCTAAGGGGATAAGGGCAATGGTGGCTTACTCTGTGACTTAACCTAAAGGTGAGGACTTTGATGAAGGGATTTAGAGGCCCCAGAAGCCAGCCCTGGCTGGGAGATATTTGGCTGTGGGATGGTGTGAACATGGGCGTCCTTCTGGAGGCCCTTGGCAACACACTACACAGGTGGTCCCCCTTATTTCACTTTGACAACTGGGCCATTTCTGTCAGGGCACCACTGCATCACCCTGACGGGCCAGAGAAAAATACTTACCGCAACGCGGCTTGCATTCTCTGAAACTGCAAGACTTTCTGTGATCAAAGACAATGTTGGAAAACAGTTATTTCTGAGACATGTAGAGATGATTGGCACAAAAATAATCTCAATGCATTTGTCAAAGAATCATAGAAATTAGGCAAACAGTGAAAGCTGAGAGAGGTGAGATCACTAGAATGCTGGGCACAGCTCTTGGCTCTTTACTCAGACCCTGGGAAAGATAGAGTGAGATGTGGTCGAAGGAGCACTGGCCAGAATGCCAAGACAGGTAGGCTCTGAAACCAGCTGCATATCCTTGCACAACCACTCACACTCTGTGGGACTCTGGGCAAATCATCTGTACAATAAGAGAGGCTGTGGATGGTTTCTAAGAACCCTACAACTCTCTGGTCATAGATAATTTAAAAACATAGAACCAATCATCCAGTTAAAGGAATGGCAGAGAGGAAGGTGCTGGTTGTAGGAAATCAGTATTTCCTGTGAAATATGGAGAGTGCTGAGGCACCACTCTGAGTCCAAGGAGATATCAGTATGCCAGTGACTAAAATTCACCCAAGGAGATAGAAATGTTAGTGAGAGAACTTTCAAAAGGGCCCACAGTGAGGGAGGCAGCTGGTAGTAAAAAGAGCAGTAGACTTCACCTAGTTTCACTGCTTAGAAATGGGTGATCACTGGCACGTTACTTCTAACTTCTATGACTCTCTTTCCTCATCTGTCAATTGGGGGTGTGCTTACTTTCTCACAGAAGGATGAAATAAAATAATGTGTATGTATATGCATTTATAAATGCATTTTATAAATATGTAACCATAAGGGACCAAGAAGGGAGGACTCTTCTTGGTTATCCTTTGGGACTTGGGTTCTAGAAAAAATGTAGTGTTAATAAAACCTCAGTTACATTGAATATGAGGGAGATCCCAATAGTTGAATTATTTGGTGAAACTGGTTAGCCAGAACATCCTGTAAATTTCCTCATCTGTTGCTAGTTATTCTAAAGCGTCAGAATGTACTTTTCTACCTTAGGAAGTTTTGTATAGTGCACACATTTGAACTGACTTTTTTGATGACTGAGGCCACTCAGGGCCATCATTCCAAATATCAGTTTTTAAGAGTCCAGGCTAAACGCATACCAACCCCTCCAGATATACCTAGGAATCCGTTCTGATGAAGAGGGCACAGAAAAATTCCATGTAATCGGAATCAAGTTGAGATTTTATTGTCTATTCTGTGAAGCTAAGAATGTGTATCACCAGTACTGACCTCCCTGCAGAATCGAGACTTCAATAGCCACTGCTTGTGCGATCTCTCGGCTTGAATTTCCGTGGGCCCCTCAATCTCAATATAGTCCAACTAGAATTCTTGTCCTCACTCTCCTCCCCACTTTTGTTCCTCTCCAAGTCTTGCCTGTTTCACCAAATGGAACCACCAGCCACTCAGGTGCTCAAGCCAAAATCATAGGAATCAGCCTGATGTTTCTCTTTTCCTCACCCCAACATACCGTCCACCAGCAGGTTCTGCTGTCTCAATCCTCAAAACATTTTCCAAATCAGTTCACTACTTACGACCTCTACTGCTACCTCTAGTCCAAGCCACCGTCATCTCTTGGCTGCCTTGTTGTAACAGCCTCCTAATTGGTCTTCCTATTTT
>VBSM01003220.1:1680931-1695638 GCA_008086735.1 Cheirogaleus medius | reverse complement strand
AAAAAAAACAAAAGATACACTACTCTACACTACTATCAATGGCAGTGCCTCAGAATCTCAGTAATGACAAGAAAGGACACAGTTTGAGAAATCACCTAAAACCTATTATAGGAGGACAAAGGGGGAAGATATATCAGAATCTCTGGAGAAAGCAGTATGTGTTCCTTTTTTAAAATACATATTTTTATATAATTTTTTCCAGATTTATTGAGGTATGATTGACAAATAACAATTGTATATGATTGGGGTATACAATGATGTTTTAATATATGTATATATTGTGAAATAATTACCACCATTAAGCTCATTAACATATCCATCACCTCACATAGTTACCTTTTCTTGTATGTGGTGAGAACACTTGAGATCTACTCTCTTAGCAGATTTCAAGTATACATTATTATTAACTATAATGCTGTACATTAGCATTATAATGCTATATTCATCTTATAGCTGAAAGTTTGTACCCTTTGACCATTATCTCCCCTCTTTCCCCCTCCCCTCAGCCCCTGGTAACCACCATTCTACTCTGTTTCTATGAGTTCGACCTTTTTTTAGATTTCTGATATAAGTGAGATCATGTAGTATGTCTTTTTGTGTCTGGCTTATTTCATTCAGCATAGTATTATATCTTCAAGGTTTATACATGTTGTTGCATGTGACTAATATTTTGTTGTATGTATAGGTGCATTTTCTGTATCCATTCATCTGTCAATGGACATTTTGGCTGTTTCCATGTCTTGGCTATTGTGAATAGTGCTTCAATGAACATGGGAGTGCAGATATCTTCTTTGGAAATATAGCCAGAAGTAGGAATGCTACATTATATGGTAGTTTTTACTAAACTTAAATTTTAAAAAAATAGCTTTGTAATTTTTTCAGGAACGTCCATAATGGCTGTACTAATTTACTTTCCCATCAACAGTGTACAAGGGCTCCCTTTTCTTCACATCCTCGGCAATGCTTGTTATCTTTTGATTTTTTTCATAATAAATAGCCATTCTAACAGGTGTGGATATCTCATTGTGGTTTTGATATGCATTTCCCTAATGATTAGTGATGTTGAGTATCTTTTCATATACCTGTTAGCCATTTGTAAGTATCCTTTGGAGAAATGTCTATTCAGGTTGTTTTGTATGGTTAAAATAAGATAATCAAAGTATGATTTCACAAATCACATAGTTTATTTCCATACAAAGGGGTTTTTTCCTTCTTTTTCACTCTGCTTAAAGTAGGGGAGAATAATGAGAACAAATCTCACAGGGAATACACTTGATAAATGAAGTACATTAATCACATAGTGAGTTCCGACTTTGTGTAGAGTCCAATTATTAAAGTCTAGCTAGTTCAATTAAGATGGAAATAGGCCTCTGTGGATGTAAAGTCTAATTGAACTTTGAAGTATAGCTTTCTAGGAGAGTTTCTCAGGAGAGGTGCTTTGACCAACACAGTGGAGATCCATGATAACATGCAAGGTCCCTCTAAGCTAGCAAGTGGTGCCAAGATTTCGGAGAATAGCTTGAAGACCGACAGAGAGTAACCCCCTGCCACAACCTGAGCACTTGGTCTTTGAAGCAGAAGCTGACAGAGAATAGCCCTGCCACAATCTAAGCTCTCAATCTATCTGTGAAAATTTCAGGTTTATATGTGTTTTGGAGTCCAGTAGTCAAAGCCAGCAACTCATATACATGGTCTGATAAGGTATGACATAACATTCTCATGGGGAGAGGGAATACACTCCATGTTCTTATCACAGTAAAACATGTCACTCATATCAAATTATGTGTTTGGAATCATTTAAAAGCTATATAACACTTTCCATTTTTTAATCAGGTTATTTGATTTTTTTGTTATTGAGTTGTATGAGTTCCTTATATAGTTTGGATATTAACCCCTTATGGCAGGCGTCCTCAAACTACGGCCCGCAGGCCACATGCAGGTGTTTTTGCCCGTTTGTTTTTTTACTTCAAAATAAGATATGTGCAGTGTACATAGGAATTTGCTCATAGCTTTTTTCAAACTATAGTCCGGCCCTCCAATGGTCTGAGGGACAGTGAACTGGCCCCCTGTTTAAAAAGTTTGCAGACCCCTGCCTTATGGGATATATGATTTGCAAATATTTTTTTCCCATTCCATCAGTTGCCTTTTCATTGTTTTGATTGTTTCCAATATCATGCAGAGACTTTTCAGTTTGATGTAGTCATTTATTTTTGCTTTTGTTACCTGTGCTTTTGGTGTTAAATCAAAAAAACCAACACCAAGACCAATGTCAAGAAGCTTTTCCCCTATGATTTCTCTAGTTTTACAATTTCAGGTCTTATGTTTAAGTTTCTAATATATTTTTTACTGGCTTTTATGTATAGTGTAAGAGAAGGGTCCAATTTCATTATTTTGCTTGTACATATCCAATTTTCCCAATACCATTTGCTGGAGTCTATACTTTTTCCATCATGTATTCTTGGTGACTTTGTTAAATATTAGTTAACTATATGCATGGGTTTATTTATGGGCTCTCTATTCTGTTCCATTGGTTTATGTCTGTTTCTATACAATACTATATTGTTTTAAGTACTGTAGCTTTGTAATATATTTGAAATCAGGAAGTGTGATGCCTCCAGCTTTGTTCTTACTTAAGATTTCTTTGGTTATTCAGGGTCTTTTGTAGTTCCATAGAAATTTTAGAATTTTTTTTCTATTTCTGTGGAAAATGTCATAGGTATTTTACAGGGATTGCATTGAGTTTGTAGATTGCCTTGGGTAGTGTGGACATTTGACAATACTAATTCTTCCAATCCATGAATATGGCATATCTTTCCATTTATTTGTGTCTTCTTCAAAAATTCTTTCATAAACATTTAACAGTTTTCAGCATACAGATCTTTCACTTCCTTGTTTACATTTATTCCCAAGCATTTTATTCTTTTTGATGCTAAAGTATATTTTTTCTTGATTTATTTTTCAGATAGTCATTATTAATGTATAGAAATGCTAATTTTGTTGATTTTATATCCTGTAACTTTACTGAATTTATTTAGTTCTAACATTCTAACAGTTTTTTGGTGGCATCTTTAGGGTTTTCTATATATAAGTTCATAACTTCAGGAAATAGAGATTATTTTATTTCTTCCTTTCCAATTTGAGTGCTTTTTATTTCTTTTTCTTGCCTACATTCTCTGGCTAACACTCCCAATAATATGTTGAATAGAAGTAGCAAGATTAGGCAACTTTTTCTTATTCCTGATCTTAGAGGAAAAGCTTTCAATTTTTCACCATTAATTATGATGTTAGCTCTGGGCTTATGCTATTAATATATGGTCTTTATTGCGTTGAGGTAAGTTCCTTCTATACCTAATTTGTTAAGTATTTATCATGAGAGAGTAATGTATTATATTTATTGATTTACATGTATTGAGCCATCCTTGCATTCTAGGGATAAACTCCATTTGATTATGGTGTATGATTCCTTTAATGTGCTCTTGAATTCAATTTGCTAGTATTTTCTTGAGGACTTTACATCTGTATTCATCAGGGATATTGGCATGTTAATTTCTTTTCTTGTAGTGCCCTTGTCTGGTTTTGGTGTCAGGATAATGCTGACCTCATAAAATGAATTTGGAAGTATTCCCTCCTCTTCAATTTTTTGAAAGAGTTTGAGGAGGATTGATATCAGTTCTTTAAATGTTTGGTGAAACTCAGCCATGAAGCCATCATGTCCTAGGCTTTTCTTTGATGGGAAATTTCTGATTGTTGATTCAACTCCTTATTCATTATTGGTCTGTTTAGATTATCTATTCCCTTATGATTCAGTCTTAGTGGGTTTTGTTTCTAGGAACTTATCCACTTCTTCTGGGTTATCCAATATTTTGGCATGTAATTGCTCAGAGTAGTCTCATGATCCTTTGTATTTCTATGTTATCAATTATAATGTCTCTTATTTCATTTGTTTTTATGTGAGTCTTCTTTTTTATTAGTGTAACTAAGTTTATCAACTTTATCTTTTCAAAAAAACCAACTCTTAGTTTCATTTATCTTTTCTATTATTTTTCTAGTATCTATTTCATTTATTTCTGCTCTTTATTTATTTCTTTACCTTTATTTATTTCCTCTTTATTTCCTTTCTTCTCCTAACTTTGGGGTTAGCCTGTTCTTTTTCCTAGTTCCTTGAGGTGTATCATTAGGTTATTTGAGATCTTTTTTTCTTAATGTAAACATTTATTGCTATAAACTTCCATCTTAAACTCCTTTGGCTGCATCCCATAAGTTTTGGTACATTGTGTTTCCATTTTTGTCTGTCTCAAGATATTTTTTTCTTTTTTTGATTCTTTGACTCAGTTGTTAGTGACATATTCAATTTCCACATGTCTGAATTTTTCTGGTTTTCCTCTTGTTATTGACTTCTAGTTTCATACCACTGTAGTCAGAAAAGATACTCAACATAATTTCAATCTTTTTAAATTTGTTAAGACTTATTTTGTGGCCAAATACCTATTCTGGAGAATGTTCTATGTGTATTCTGCTGCTGTTGGATAAATGTTATGTATATATCTGTTAGGCCCATTTTGTCAAAAGTGCTGTTCAAGTCCAATGTTTCCTTAATGATTTTCTGTCTGATCTATCCATTGTTGAAAGTGGGGTATTAAAGTCCCCTACTATTATAATATTGCTAATTTTCCCTTCAAATCTGTTAATAGTTGCTTTATATATTTCAGTGCTCTGATATTGGATGTATACTTATGATTGCTATATTCTCTTGATGAATTGCACTATTTGACATTTATATAACAACCTTGTCTCTTGTTACAGCTTTTGCCTTAAAGTCTATTTTGTCTAAAATAAATACAGTATTCCCCCCTTATCTGCAAGGAATACATTACAAGAAACACTCCACTCCACTCCTACCCCCATGTATGCCTAAAACCACAGATAGTACTGGATCCTATACATACTGTGTTTTTGCCTACACACACCTACCTATAACATTTAATCTATAAATGAGGCACAGCAACAGATTAACAAGAAGAACTAATAATAAAATAGAACAATTATAACAATATGCCAGCATCACTACTGTTGTGCTTTGGGGCCATTATTAAGTAAAATAAAAGTTATTTGAACACAAGGTCTGTAATACTGCAACAGTCAGTCTAGTAACTGACAAGACTAATGGGTGGGTAGCGAATACAGTATGGATACACCAGACAAAGGGATGATTCACATCACAGGCAGGGTAGAGTGGGATGGCACAAGATCTCATTACACTACTCAGACGGTGTGCAATTTAAAACTTATGAATTATTTCTGGAATTTTCCATTTAATATTTTTGGACTGAGGTTGATCACATGTAACTGAAATTATGGAAAGTGAAACCTTGGATGGGGGTGACTAGTGTATAAGCTACCCCTGCTCTCTTTTGGTTTCCATTTGCATGGAACATCTTTTTCTATGCCTCACTTTCAGTCTATATATGTCCTTAAAGGTGAAGTGAGTCTCTTGTAAGCAGAATATATTTGAATCTTTGTTTTTTTAATCCATTCAGCCACCCTATGTTTTTTGATTGAGAAATGTAATCCATTTTTCACTCAAAGTAATCATTGACAACTAAGGACTTATTACTGCCATTTTGTTAATTGTTTCCTGGTTGTTTTGTAGGTCCTTTGCACCTTTCTTCCTCTCTTGCTTTCTTCCTTTGTGATCTGATGATTTTCTGCAGTCCTCTGATTTATCTTTTATGTATCTACTATAGGATTTTTTGCTTTGTAGTTACCACAGGCTTACATAAAGCATCTTATAAGTCTATTTTAAGCTGATAACTTTAATCATGTACAAAAACTCTGCACTTTTCCTCCCCTCCCACACACATTTTTAGTATCACAGCTTACATCTTTTTATAGTGTATATCCATTAACAAGTTAATTGTAGCTAGAGTTTTAAATTTTTAACACTTTTGTCTTTTAACCTTTACCAGTGAGTTTTATACTTTCATAGGTTTTCATATTACTAATTAGCAGCTTTTCATTTCAGCTTGAAAACCTTGCTTTAGCATTTCTTGTGAGGCAGGTCTAGTGTACCCATATTATTCTGATTTATCTCCTGTGACAATCACTGAACAAGATCTTCAGGATCTTTTATAGTTTACAAAGTCTATGACTCTGACCTTAGCTCCACCTCTTACATTGATCCCTTTCATTTCTGCTGATTACAGTTCAGGGATGAGAGAGGTAGATTATGAAGATAATTTGAAGCCAATTTAATTAACTGTACCAGCAAATAAACAATGACTATTCCTTGATTATAAGTGGTGCACTATTGCTTTAAAATTATGAGCACAGAGGTCTAGTCTCAGCTTCTTAAAAGCTCTATTTTTAAAAAAAAAAAAAAAAAAGAGTAACAGATACAAATATCCTTTTATTACCTAGTGGCACATTTATATTTAATCAATTAAATTAAAAAGGTAATCAGATAAGCAAATTAAAGGATAAAAGAGACACCAACTTTTTCCATATTTTAATTACCATTATTGCACCAATACAGCATACGCTTTATATACATATTATCTTAAACATTTTCAATTTTTCAGGAATTCAAATACATAATATATTATCATCTTGAGAATACAAAGAACACAACATGGAGGAAGATTGAGAAAATAGGTTCTCAGTATTTAGTCACTAGTGATTCTACAGACTTTCTGTTTAGTGTTTTCTATTGGAAATTTAAAATGTCCTGCCATGGCTCTGCAAGAATAGAGCTGCCTGGAAAAGGAGGCAATGAAAAATAATGGACCCAAAATTAGAAAAAGTTAAAAAGGAAATCCTAGAGAATAATATATTTTGAAACTAAACATAAAGACTCCCTTCAGCCAGTGTGTACACATCCAAACATGTGCTAAGGGGCAAAATTACATCCTCCCATTTCATCCTCAGAATTACTCATTAACAAACAAAATAGATACTATTCATTCATCTGAGAAGTGGAACTCTCTTCACAGCATTGTATAAGGAATGGCGGAGCAGAGGGAAAGGAAAATGGTGGGAGAGCAACTTGCTTTTGAGATACCCTGGGTGATGGGGATCAAAGCCTTGGGCAAAACCTGTCACAAGTAAAACTGTGACTCTCCAACTTCCTTCATAAATGACAATATATGTAATAGCAGCTTTCTATTGAAGAGCCAGATGAACTGAAAAAGAAATGTTTGTGGAAAAGGGCCAGATACCCAGACAGCAAGGCAACGTGGGTACCGAACAAGATGTAAGTGCTTTTAACCTCTCTACAAATCAGGTTAAAAACTCTAAAACCCTTCAACACTTTAGGTCAAATAACAGGGCAAATACAAATTAATGCTGTGTTTCAAATGCCAAAAGTAACTAGATGGAGCTGCAAGAAATTAAATACATCTGTAGAATATAACTTGGAAAACACAGTCTCTTGAACCTCTTTCATGGCAGAGACACCCACTGGTCAAAGATGTTGCACTATTCAACAAACAGAAAGGAATAGTGAAGGTGCCACCAACACAACCCTCTTATCGTAGGAAGAGACATGTAAACACACAAGAGGGTGATGGAGCTGCACTCAGCACTGGATGTTCACCAAACAGGATAAGCCTGAAGGAGGCTATATAGTAGAGACCCAGGAAACAAATCTTTCTCCATACCTACCCCTATCAAAATTCTGAATTTGTAAACACTGAGGTCAGCCTGTCCATTTTTAGAGTCCTGGGTTAGTGGAGAAGGAAGTTTCAAGGTTTTTGTTTCCCCTGAAATTGCTAACTAGGGCTTCACAAAGAGGCACACAAGGGTCATGAGATGATTCTGAAATAAGTTAAAGAATTTAAAAGATGGAGAAAAAATTTACAGATGTTAGAGGTCATTCCCTCTCAAATAAACACTGGCCTTTTGAGCCCTGCATAGTCAGCCACAAGTATGATAAGATCCACTATTCCCCCACCTTGGCAGTAAGCAGGAGATAACAGATACTTTCTTGGCTGTACCACAAGTAACAACACAGGGGAGAGGCATAAACCAGCTTGAATGCAATGGAGAAGCTATGAAAAAGATTGTCCAGTCATTTTGGTTCTGGGGAGGGATGGGGTTCCTAACTTCCCACACACATTGGTGCCCTCAGGTCATTTTTATTCCTCAAGTCTGTCCTTAATGTCCTGCCAATGCTATTCAGAACTGGACCCAGTTGGATGGCTGTGGTGCCTGGTTTGGAACAGAGCTGCAAGACAGGAAACAGAGAAAAAGCCAAAGATATAATATTAGGATAACTAACTACTCCATTCTTTACTTAATAGTTTCCAAGAAATTGCTGCCCAGAATTTCTGAAACCATACTTCACGGCAATTCTACTTGCCAAGGCCTGAAATATCCTATTCAAACCTCATCCTTTCTTGTCCCACCATCCCTAGTACTATTTCTTTCCCTAGAACTCCTGCAAAAAACTCTATGTGACCTGAAAATCCCCTGGATTCCCAAATCAAGATTTCATTTGACTGCACATATCTTCTATACCCTAACTGAGAGTATGCTGGTTACATTACATGCATTACCTGGATGCAGTGCTAAAGTCTCCCCACAAGTCATTGCTTGCAGAAACTGGAGCTGGTGCTGATGTCGTGACAGGAGCAGGAGAATCCAAATCTAAAAGGATATCTGAATACAAGGTAAGAGAAGAAAAAAAGACAAGAGGAAACATAATAAAAACCCTGGAAATGAAAACTTATGTTCGTACAAAAATCTGCACACAAATGTCACAGCAGTTTTATTCGTAATAGCCAAAAACTGGAAACAATCAGATGTTCTTCCATTTGTGACAGTTAAACACACTGTGGTATAGCCATACCATTTACACTCAACAATAAAAAGGAACAGACCTACTCAGCTAAAAAAAAAAGGAATGAAATAATGTCTTTTGTAGCAACTTGGATGGAGCTAGAGACCATTATCCTAAGCAAGTAACTCAGGAATGGAAAAACAAATACCACATGTATGCTCTAATAATTGGGAGCTAAACAGTGGGCACACACAGGCACACAAAGATGTTAAAGGACATTGGAAAAAAGAAAAGGGAGGGTGGGAGGTAAAAATGTACCTATGAGGTACAATGAACACTACTCTGGTGATGGGCACATTAAAACCCCTGACTTAAGCATTATACAAGGTATCCATATAACAGAAACATTTGTGCCTCCTTAGTATTTTGAAATTTTAAAAAAAAGGAACAGACTATTGATATACACAACTTGGATGAATCTCAAGAGAATTATACTGAATGGAAAAACCCAGTCCCAAAAGGTTACATACTGTAGGATTCCATTTATAGAACATTCCTGAACTCACAAAATTGTAAAGATGAAGAACAGATTAGTGATTGCCAAGGGTTAGGGATGGGGGAAAGAAGGCTGAGAGGGAGATGGGGTGTGGTTATAAAAGGGGATACAAAGGATCCTTGTAATGATGAAACTGTTATGCAGCCTGACCACGATGGTGAATCCATGAACCTACACATGATAAAACTGCATAGAACAAATACACATATACACACACAAATGAGAACACATAAAGCTGGTGAAATCAGAGTAAGACTGGATGATGGTATAAATGTAAATTTCCTGGTTGTGATATTTGACTATAGTTTTGCAAAATATTACCATTGAGGGAAACTGGGTAAAGGGTACACAGGATCTCTTGGTACTATTTCTTACAACTGCATGTGAATCTACAATTATCTGAAAATAAAAAGTTTAATTTAAAAACATAAAAAAATCTTATATACTATCACCAGTGTCTTCCGGCAACACTTACCAAAAGAAGTAAGCTGTATCATTTTCAACTCAAAAATTGCAGAAACAGAATGCTTACCCTGAGTAATCAATTCAACAACTTATCTGCACCATCCAATACATTAAGTTAAAACTCCCAGACTCTAACGTTTGGTTCTCTAATCTTAGGAAAATTCCTCTCTCAATTCTAATGTTCTCATTTTTCAAATGAGAAGATATAACTATATTTATTCTTTTTCCCATCAGATAGTAAGAAAGAATAAAGGTATATACACAAACCTAGAAATAGTCTCCTTTTCTCTCAATTGCCCTTGTGAAGAAATGTAAAGGATTAAGAAACTGCACTTACTGAATGGCTACTATGTTCTAAATACTGTGCTAGGTAGGTGCTGTCACATCATTTAAACCTCACAATTCTGGGGTAGTTATACATCTCCATTTTGCAGATAAGGAAATTGAGACTCAAAGAACTTAAGTAATGTTTACCAAGTGCCTTCAAATATAAAGTAGCAGAGCCACAACAGAAATCTTGGTCTATCTGGTTCACAGGCCTACTAGCATCAAACCAAGGAATAACAAAGGAATTAGTCTTTTTAATAACCATATGTTTCTGCCAAAGAACAGATGCCATGACTCTCAGTTAACCAGAAAAGCCTTCATTCCTTGCCAGAGGCTGCCAGAATCACCTTGTCAGTATCGAGAGCCAGTTCGTGGCAAAACTTCAACCCTCTCCTTAACAAATAGGTGTTATCCAATTAAAACATGAGATATCATTTCTCAAAGTTAGAAGTACTAGATTTACCTGCATCACTACCTCCATGGTTAGATTTTGGAATAGGTGGTGGGGTGACATGATTGCTGATGGCAACTGAGGATGGTGGGGGAATAGTGACTTTGCCTCCAGGTGGGGGTGGGAGTAAGCTTAGGCCCCCAGCCCCTGTAGTCTTGGGCTTAGAAGCACCTCCTTTCTTGGTTGTAATGTTCTACGAAAGAAAAAAAGAGAGAGAGAGAGAGAGAAAGAGAGAGACATGTCACAGGTTTACAGAAACATAGGAAAATAAAATTTTAAAAAACCATACTTACTCCAATACTCAACTTGATGGTCTGTCCTTCCTTGAATCCTAGATCCAACTTGGGACGAGTGTCCATTTCTTGAGATTCTTTGGAAATCTCAGATTCCTGCTTTACCCACCTTGGGAACATAGTAAATTATCTTAATTTGGAATTCCCTGAAAGCAGAGTCTGACACACAAATTTGGGTGTATTTAGTTTATGCGAAATGGAATTCCAGAAAGCAGAATGAGAGATCACAAAGAGTGAGAAAGAAAGGAGGAAAAGCCAAGAAAGAGGACAATTGGGGTTTAACACCACTAAGGACTCTCTGAGGAACCTTACAGAATGCATATTAGACTTGTCCCTTCCAAAAGGAAGGTACATTTAGCAACCAATTCTGATCCCCCATGGTTGACGACTGCCCCTGAAGAGCTGTCAGTTCCTTAGACCTCAGGTTACACCTCTGTGATGGCTGGCCTTCCACAACTTCAGAGAGTCCTAAGTCAAAAAGTGGCAGTATGCTTGCCCTTGAGGTAGGAAGCTGATGATATGCATAGTGCTGTCCACCACAGCTGCACCAAAATCAGGTGGGCTGAGGATATGTTGCAGTAAGCACAAAATATGTCAGCTACATAAGGTAACCATATTTGCCCACAACTCCCCACGTACCTCACATACAGCCCTGCTATTACTATACACTTCCCTCCACTGCCTAAAAGTGAGGGCAGATTCCCCAGAGGCATAAACAAATACATCATCTCAAACCACTGGACAAGGAATCTAAAACATATTCCAGGCTCTAAGGAAAAGAAACACAGAATAGATACAAAGATAACCTAAGGAAACAGAAGTGAATGGGGATATTGATATTTATAGTTTACCAAATAAACCAACACATAAAAGAGACAATGCCCATTCAACTAAGAAGCAGCATTCCCATAAGCATTTAACCTGGTAACTAAGGACAAGCTTCACTCACTTGAAGTGATCTTGCAAAGAGACATTAAAGTCAAAGGCATCTCCCCGATCTGCAAAGCCAATGCCGATGAAAGCGCTGCGCCCTGAAAAAAAGGTAGGAAGACTCAGAATAGGAAGTGTCCCCTACAGCAAATTCTGCCCAATGAAAATATAACAGTCACCCTAAGTAGATAAAGTTTATGAATGTGAAACATTTTCTGACAGAGTAAGAGTCAGCAAACTACATACCCATGAGCCAAACCCTGCCATAGCTTGTTTTTGTAAATAAAGTTTTAATGGAACATAGACACATCAATTTGTTGACATATTGTCTATGGCTGCCTTCAAACTGCAAAAGCAAAACTGAGTAGTTGCAACAAAGATCATTTGACCTGCAAAACCTAAAATATCTGTCTGTTTGCCAACCTCTGTTATAGACCATGGAGAAAAGATTGAGAAATTACAGGCCTAGATATAGATGAGTCAAGACAGTGCCACCAAAAACTACCATAAACAACAAATGGACAAAATGAGTTATTTCTGTTGTTAGATATTATAAACTAAAATAAAATCTTAAGCCCTCCAGCCAACTGAATCGGCCCCTCTTGGCCAAGGAGACCCCAGAAAAACCTTAAAGCTGAGTTGCCGGCCATGAGGAAAAGAGAAGTCAGACACGCCTAGTTATGCCCCGTCTCTTTTGGAGTTACTCTTCCTAACAAGATACAAAATCATTAACAGGCCTAAGGCCATGTTAGACAAAGGTTAAGCCACAGCTGCAGGTCCTCAATTTTCTTAACACATCACTTGAGTCTGGTTATGTCCTATGGCTTGTCTCTGACTAACAGACTTCCTTAACTGTTTTGTTTTTTTTTTTTTTTTGAGACAGTCTCACTCTGCCCGGACTAGAGTGCCGTGGTGTCAGCCTAGCTCACAACAACTTCAAACTCCTGGGCTCAAGCAATCCCTCTGCCTCAGCCTCCTGAGTGGCTGGGACAACAGGCATGTGCCACCATGCCGGTCTAATTTTTTCTATATATTTTTATTTGGTCAATTAATTTCTTTGTATTTTTAGTAGAGACAGGGTCTCACTCTTGCTCAGGCTGGTCTCGAACTCCTGAGCTCAAACAATCCACCCGCCTCGGCCTTCCAGAGTGCTAGGATTACAGGCGTGAGCTACCACGCCCAGCCCTCAGACTTCCTTAACTTAAAACATTCATTCCAAACCTTTAGACAAGGCTTCAGACAAAGCTTCATTTTGTTAACCAACTGCAAATCAAAAAATCTTTAAATTCACCTATAACCTCTAAGCCCACCCTCTCCCCCATGACCTGCCTTTCCAGGACAAAACAATGTGTTCTTTCCATGTCTTGATTTATGATTTTACATGTAATTCCTGTCTCCCTAAAATGTATAAAATCAAACTTTAACCCAACCACAGCGGGACTACTTGCTTAAGGCTTCTTGGGCTTTGCTCTCCAGGCCATCGTCACATATATTTGGCTCAGAATAAACCTCTTTAAGTTATTTTACAGAGTTTGGGAGTTTTTCCCTTGATAATATGCATTTTAATCTATTTAAGTCTACCTATGAATTTTCACATCTTGAATTTGTGTTCATATGTATTACAAATAACATGTTAACCTTTCTCCTTTAGCAACTATAGTAACTTTGGAAAAAGAGGGAGAAAATTAAGTAAACTGAAGTAAAATAAATGCAATCGCAACACTTTCATCGAAGTGCACTGACTATTTTCCTAACTGCATTTCATTCAAAATCCAGATCCCTTACCAGTACCATCCTGGATCCGGATTACAAAGTAGCGGCTCGAATCTGTCACTGTCTCCACAGCAATACCAGGATATTGTTCTACTGGTGCCTGAGCAAAGAGCTCCCCTGACAGATAAGAACAAGACTTCTTTGAGCAGAGGAAGCAAAAATCTAGAACTCCAATTAACAAGTATTTCCATTCCAGTCCCCAACTTTAAGATACTTATAAAAGCACACCAAACCAATATCCTTAATGTCAGAGGGTCACCTGCACAGATTACCTGAAACTTTATCCTCGAGTTTGATATAGGCAATCTTTCCTTTTGAAGTGATTCGGAGGCGACCAGTCCAATCAGGTTGGTCTAATTTCCAGTCAGATGCCCTAGGATAGGAAAATAGGAAGCCTCAGGCCTTGGGTCTATGTCCTTAACATACTAAAAACTACCCAGAATGTTGTGCCATATTTTTATTTCCCTGTCCTGGATCACCTATTCTTTCTACCTATTAAATAATCAACAAGAATAACTCACGATCTCCTCCATACAGATGCCTCATGCTAAATATAGTCCAAAGCAAGTAAAAGATAATGTTACTACTTGATTCTGGAGTCTAATAAGCATCATTAGAAACATGTAAAAGTATAAATAAAAGCAATAAATAATAAAATGTCTCATAATGATACTATTTTCTTACTATCGATGATATTCTATATAACACTGCTTTACTAATCTGGTAACAGCAAAATCTACTAAATAAATATCCTGGGTAACGGTAGCCTTCCCAAATCACTAAACATATTTATCTTTCATAGAATTCAACTAATATTAACAATGCTTATGAAGTCACACTGTTGTAGGTGCTTGGGATACAACAGCAAACAAAGATTCCTGCCCTCATGAGGTTTACATTCTAACAGAACATAGACAATAAAAAAGAAACAGTAAATAACATAATTAGTATCTTAGAAGGCGGTAAGTTCTAAGGTAAAAAGAAAATGTAGAGGCAGATAAGGATTGAGGGGACAGCAGGAGAGTCTACTGGTTGCAGCATTCAAAAGGGTGGCTAGGGTAGGTCTCATTAAGAAGGTGAAATGTGGGCCAGGCGTGGTGGCTCACGCCTGTAATCCTAGCACTCTGGGAGGCCGA
>VBSM01003220.1:1658705-1674001 GCA_008086735.1 Cheirogaleus medius | reverse complement strand
TTAAAAAAAAAAAAAACTTAACCATCTCTTTTCTTCATATACATTTAAATTTCCCTTGTCTTACCACTCTTAGTACAAATTTAAAGTTCTCTTGCTTCTCTATCTCTTCTCTTAATACAGATTTCAAGTTCTCCACCTTTCACAGCCAATTATATATTAAGTCTATACTTGTTTCAACTTGCTCATCTTTTTAATTCTTAACTCACTACCCTCTTACCTTCTCCTCCTACCATTCCATAATAGAGAAAACTATTGTCATTAAAATCACTAGTGACCTTCAAATAAGCAAACCTAGTAGAATAATTTTATTTATCAATTATTTATCAATTTATTTAATATATCTTGTTTTTGTTCCCTCCATTCTGTGCTCATTACCCTAATTCAGGCCCTTATCCTCTCTCTCCTGGACTTGCACTCCTTGCCAATTCACCCTACCTCTATTCTTGTCTTCATCCAATGTATCGTGTACAAAAATTTGCATCAAATTACTCCCCTTGCTCAAAATTCTTCAATAATCTTCCAGTGTTAGTAAGATAAAATGCAAACTGTTCCAAGGTAAAAAACTCCCTTCATTATCTAGCCCAGGCTTGTCATAGAGATAAAGCCCTGGCCTTGTCCAGCTTTATCTCTATGACTTCTAACCTTTCACTTAAAATTTCAGTAATCCTACACTACTTCTGGTTCCCTGAATTGTTCATGTTCTACATATTCTTCATAGCTTTGCATGCATTAAACCTTCTGCCCAAAACACTCTCCTTAGCCTGTCAATTTGGCAAACTGATACTTTCACATATCAGCCCAAATAATACCTCTTCTGTGACTTTCCCAGATAGTTTAAATTTTCTTTAATGTTTCCACTTCCTTTGTTATATCAATCTTTTTGTTGTAGCTTATATGTTACTACACTTCAAATATCCCCCATTAAAGCACAAGTTCCATAAAAGCAGGAACTTTGCTTTTTCATCTTTATGTTCCCAACACTCAGCACAACACCATTCACATAATAGGCAGCCAATGATATTTGTTGAATATTGCAAAATTTCAATTTAAGTCTAATAATTTAACTTATTAATTTGTCCATTTTCCCAAATTCCCCTATTTCAGGACCCTACATGTACTTTGTAAAAAAAAAAGGTATAAAATGAAAAGTAAAAGTTCACATCTCTATATTATGAACAACTTTATACCAAAAAATTCAACAACTTAAATGAAATGATCATTGATAGACACAATTTACCAAAAATAATTCAAAAAGAGAAAATCTGAATAGTTTATATCTATTAAAGAAATTGAATTCATAACTGAAAACCTTCCCACAAAGAAAACTCCAGGCTCACATGACTTCACCAGAGATCAAACATTTTAGGAAGAAATAATATAAATTCTATACAAACACTCTAAGAAAACATAAGAGGAAGAACACTTCACAACTAATTTTTATGAAACAATCATTACCTTGATACCAAAACCAGATAAAGATGTTAAAAAAAAAACTATATGCCAATATCTTTCATGAGCAAATATTCTTAATAAAATACCAACAGGCCGGGCACAGTGGCTCACACCAAAAGCCTAGCACTCTGGGAGGCCAAGGTGGGTGGATCGTTCAAGGTCAGGAGTTCGAAACAGCCTGAGCAAGAGCAAGACCCCCGTCTCTACTAAAAATAGAAAGAAATTAATTGGCCAACTAAAAATATATAGAAAAAATTAGCCGGCATGGTGGCACATGCCTGTAGTCCCAGCTACTCAGGAGGCTGAGGCAGAAGGATTGCTTGAACTCAGGAGTTCAAGGTTGCTGTGAGCTAGGCTGACCCCATGGCACTCTAGCCTGGGCAACAGAGTGAGACTCTGTCTCAAAAAAAAAATAAAAAATCAATAAATGTAACACACCATATATTAACAGAATAAAAAAAAAAAAAGCACATGATCATCTCACTAGAAGCAGAAAAAAGTACATCATCTTCCTCACTCTCACCCACAATGTCCTCTCTAGCTTAGCAGATCATGTTGCCATAATTTTCCAAGTATAGCATTTTTATTCATGCTGAGCATATTTGCACAGTCTGAAGTACCCTTCCCATTCATTCCTTGATGAGATGCCTTTAGATATAATTTATAATAAATAGCAATTTATTTGAGAAATTTTCCTCAACTTTTGTAAACAAGACTAGTAAATGTGTCCTCTATGTTCCCACAACATTTTTTATACCTGTTTTAGTTCTTATCACATTGCATTCAACTGCTTATTGGCCCATCTGTTTTCTAAGAGCAAGAAACATGTTTGTATTTTCCCAGCATTTAGCACAGTTTCCAGAATATTGTAAGAGTTCTGTATATTTGTTTGTTAAATGAATGATCATTTCAGCCCACCTTGACAGGAATCATTTGTTCTTTCCCAATCAAGATAATTAAAAATGTCTTGGCTGAATCCACTTTTGCCCACCACTGGGGGGTAGTAGCTACATTATTCAGAGGTTCTGGGCTGGAGAATAGATTGTGCTAAAACTCAAGCTAATTTTCTCGTATGTGTGACTTTCTAAGTATATGTGATTTAACCAAGTTTACCAAAAGCACTTTTGTTGGAAATAATAGAGGGCTTCTCCATTTCATATCTTGCAGACATTATTTAAACATGGAAATAAATCATGGTTTTCTTGACTTATCCCCCGCAGTAACATATTTCCCAGCTCTTTCTTCCTTACTCACACACAAAAAGTTATTTATCGCAGGCTTTAAGATTCTGACTTACCTTTGTTCAGGATACTGTTGTCAATGGTATTAACATTCCATTTAATACCATTTTATGGTATTATGTCGTGGCCCCTTTGCAGGACGGGGGATGGACATATAACACAAAGAGACACACAAAGAAAGACACTGACACACATAAAGACGTTACAAGACTGCAGCGCCGAACACCCCAGTCATTTTATTCTTATACTCTAAAAATCAAAGTTACTTCCTTATACGTGACCACCCAGGTATTGCAGCAATGGCCATAAATTCCGGAACACGTAGCCTAAGGACACAGATGTCCCATGACTCAGGGTCTTAATGCGGTTGCTTAAGTCTACAGCCATAAGCCAGAGTTTGAGATAAGCACAGATAAGCAATGCAGCCACAAAGGGAACTTTCCTTTCCCATCCCTTTCGGCCTGGCCCCCTGCGGCTGTGCCTGTCTTAGGTTGTCCCTCCCTGAGGGATCTTACCCGTCATCGGCTAAACAGCCATCCCATTAGCTCAGGCGGTACCCATAAGGGCAAGATGTTTATCAAGTGGCCTCCAGACCCCCAGGGCTGTGGGGCTGGGCAACATTTGCTTACGTGCAGAAGCTCAAACTCTTTGTTATGACTTCAAGCAGCAACCCTGTTTGTTACGTGGACCTAAGCTGGAACGTATGACTCTTACGCCACTCTGGGCTGGGCATGTACTCCTTCTCCTAAGATTAATTCTTAAGCTGCACAATTATATGGCAAGTCTGCTACAGTATTAAAGTATGATTTTCCTAAATCCTGAAATTGTTACACAAGCAGTGATAATAAAAAGTGTAATGAGATTTGAATTATAGTTTGAATTATATTTTTAGCTAGAATGGACCTTAATGACCTTGAAATTCAAATCTCATATTTTACACATAAGAGACTTGAATCCTAGATATATTAAGCCATTTGTCCAAAGACAGTTGGTGGTGCAGTCAGGATTGGAACCTCATATCTCATGATTTACAAACTAACACTCTTCACCATACCACACTATCTAATACAAGAAGATACTGGGTCAAAAATAGTACACATGTATAGTCTTTCAGACACATCTATCTTTTTTACCCTAAAGATATTTTCACAAGTATGCAAAGATATATGGAACATTTATTGCAGTATTTTTAAACTAAAAAATGAAAATAATCTAAATGTCCACAATCTGGAATTGATAAAATAAATTATGGTCTATCTTCCAATGAAGTACTATTTGCCTGTTAAGAATTTAGCTTGTGGGAAGGGGAGGTAGAGCAAGATACATAACCTAAACATTTATACCCCCATAATATGCTGAAATACAATAAAAAAAATTTAGCTTGATCTATCTGTGCTGATATGAAAAGTTAAATTAATAAGATACAGAAGAAAAAGTATAATATTAGGTCATTATATAAAACAATGAATACAAAATATTCAGGATTTAACAGGCATAAAATAACTGTGAAACTTTTTTTTTTTTTTATTTTTGAGACAGAGTCTCACTCTGTTGCCCAGGCTAGAGTGAGTGCTGTGGCATCAGCCTAGCTCACAGCAACCTCAAACTCCTGGGCTCAGGCAATCCTTCTGCCTCAGCCTCCCGAGTAGCTGGGACTACAGGCATGCACCACCATGCCCGGCTAATTTTTTTTCTATATATTTTTAGTTGACCAATTAATTTATTTCTATTTTTAGTAGAAACAGGGTCTCGCTCTTGCTCAGGCTGGTTTTGAACTCCTGACCTTGAGTGATCCGCCGGCCTCGGCCTCCCAGAGATAACTGTGGAACTTTAGCCAAGCCACTTAATAGGGGTTATTAACTTCTGGGAAATGGAAAGAGAAAAGGTAGAGAATTTTTTTTTTCATTTTGTACCCTACCTTACATTGCTCTTTATAATGATAGTAAACTTATAAATCAAGAGCCATTCATATAAAATTTTAAACATGCAAATAAAACTACATATTTCTTATGCAGGCATACATATGTAAAAAGAAGTATAAACGCATGAAGCAGAGAAAAGTGGTTACTTTTAGGGAAGGAGAGAGATAAAAGACTTGGGAAAGGAATATGCCAGGAGTTTCTACTCTATTTTAATGTCTTATATCTGTAAAAAATACCTGAAGTAAATATAGAAAAATATTGACTGCTTGAGAAGCTGATTAGTTATGACTTGAAAAAGCTAATGTTAATTACATTATTTTATATAATTTTGTTCTGTTTTTAAATCTTCATTATAATAAAATGGAAAGTGGAAGTCTAAGGGGTAAAAATAAATGATGAAGAAATGCCCTTATGAAATACTGAATGATATAAGTGAGTTGCACAGTTATATGTATTGTTTAAAATGAGTATGTGCTATGTTAAAAAGCACATAACAAACACATATATAGTACTTACATGTACATAGAAAAATCATGAAAAGGATACACTTGCAGAGTTTCATAACAGTTACCACCTGGGAAGTGGACTTAGGGAGAGGAGAAGTAGAGAAAGAATTTTAACTTCTTTATTTACACATGTCTGCATTTGGTTCTTACAATGATCATGTATTAGTTTTGTAATTCAAAAAATGAACATTTTTGAAAGTTAAAAACACTATACCGGTCTTACCATGATTTCATAACATTTTAATTAAATAGTAAATATAGTCAGCCATTAACCTAAATCTAGCATCCCTTCTCCTTGCTCTGCAATATTGTGGTGTAGCTGCTGTGTCAAGTTAAACTGGCTCTACTTGTAAATTTCACAATCTCTAAATCTGAGGGGTAAGGAATTCTAACTTTTTCTGATTTATTTACTGCTGTTACCCCAACATCTAGAACAGTGTCTGACACATGATAAGTGTTCAATCAATATTTGTAGTTTGAATGATAATGACCTAGAGACCTAGAGAGAAAACAAGACATCCCTTGAACTGTAGTATGTAGGATCACGGCTACTTTAGCACTTGTGGAGAAAACCCTATCAGGTCCTACAACTTCGAAAAGCAAAGGATGTGTCTCATTGGAGACATCAGAAGTTCCAAGTGAGAAGTCTTAAGTTAGGATTCTGTTTCGTGATGACTTAAGGGAAATATCCTTTTCCTCCTGTGTCCAAGTTCTGACAGCTAGAGACGTGAATAATGATTTGGCCCCAGGGAGGTTTACAGCAATGACTCACCCTTTGAGAATCTCCACTCCATAACAAGGATGTGAGGCATGTGGCAGGTGCTGCACGCAATTAGGAGAAGGATCAGGCGCTAGAACTAGATACCTGCCTTTTCCCTCAACTCTACCACCCTCTCCAACACCATCAAACCCAAATTCAGCAGAAGGGATTTCTGCTCCCTGATATAGTTACTAAGCTGTAAATGCTTTACTAAGGAAATACTTGATTTCTAGAGCAATGTTCTTATTCAGTGAAGAGTCTTACAGGACATTTCTCACATCCCAGATGGTCAAAAAATTTAAAAATCTGTCAATGCCCAGTGCTGGCAAGGATGTGTGGCAATGAGAACTGGTGGGACTTTGAATGTTTCTAATAAAGTTGAACAGGTTCATAAGTTACCACCCAAGAAAAGAGTTCCCCACTTAAGTAGAGCAACTCCTGCAAATATACACTAGAGGAAATGTGCAAGAATTTCACTCCAGTCTTGTTCATCATTTATAATGGCAAGACATTGGCAATAACTCAAATGACACTCATTAGAACAAATAAGTTATGGTATATCCATATAATGGAATAGTATGAACAGTGAATATGAATGAACTACTTGATACGTGCATCAATATGGATAGATGACAAAAACACAATGTTGAGCGGGGGTCGGGGAACAAGTTAAAAGATAAAACAAAGTAATCCCATTTGTACAATGTTATGAAATGGTCAAATCTAAAATCGTGTAGTTTGGGAAACACACTTAGATAGTAAAGCTACTTTAAAAACATAAGAAAGTCCGGGCATGGTGGCTCATGCCTGTGATCCTAGCACTTTGGGAGGTTGAGGTGGGAGTATCGTTTGAACCTAGCAGTTCAAGACCAGACTGAGCAACATAGCAAGACCCTGTATCTACAAAAAATAAAAAAATTAGCTTGGCATGGTGACGCAAATCTGTAGTCACAGCACTTGGGAGGCTGAGGCAGGAGGATCACTTGAGCCCAGGAGTTTGAAGTTGCAGTGAGCTATGATGACACCACTGCACTCTAGCCCAGGTGACAGAGACTTTGTCTCAAAAAAAAGTAAGAAAATAATAAACATAAAATTCCCAATTGTGATTACTTAGGAGTGGGGGGTATAGGACGGAGACCAGGGTGAGCCCAGAGTGTGCTTGAGATATGCTGATAGCATCCTACTTCTGAAGCTGAGGGATAATAAGCTCATGGGTGGTAATTTTACTATTATTCAGAATATACATATTCATTATATGCACTCTTTCAAATGTATGCTACAACACAGTAAAATTTAAAAAGGGATATGGTGAAGGAACTAAGTTATCAGGTATTGATTTCAATGATAAACACCCTGTATAATAATATGGTGATTATATTACCTAATATACATACATATATAGTATCTTTAAGATTACAAAATGCTTTCACATATGCCATCTCATTTATTTTTCACAACATCTTGCCTAGTAGGTAGTATTATTCCCATTTTTATAAAAAATATGCTGAGCTACAGAAAGGTCAGTGACTTCCTAATCCAATATTTAAAAGTCAGGAAAGGAAAACCCTAAATTCCTAATACCAAAGCAACAGCTGACTATAACTTATATTTAAATGTCTAAGTGTATTATGTGTATTTTTGTGCCTATGGTTGCATTATAGTAATGACTAACATTTATTAAGTACTGAGTACTGTTCTACATGCTTGTACGCATTATATCACTAATCCTCACATGAGATAAGTACTGTTACTATCATGCCCACTTTACAGGTGAAGAAACTAATACAGTGTGATTAAGTAATGTGTCCACAGGCAGAAGTGGCAGACATAGATCTAATCATCTCCAAATCCAGGTCCTTAACCAATATGCAATTCTGCATCAATAATTTGTTCCTTCTCCCCTCAACCTCTTCATCTATAAAATGGACAGAATATATGAGTTATAACAATTACATAGATCCTTGTTATTCATGGATTCTATATTTGCAAATTCACCTACTTGCTGAAATTTATCTGCAACCACAAAGCCAATATTTGTAGGCTTTTGTGGTCATTCTCAGACATACCAAGAGTGTCAAAAACTTGAGTCACTGGACATACAGGAAGGTAGCTGAGGTCAAACAAGGTGACACTCTGCCTTCTTGTTTCAGTTCCCATAATATAAACAAGTAGCCTTTTAGCAGTCTATGTAGCACCATGCTTTTCACAGAAACCCAGCTGTGGTCAAACAAGGTGACACTTGGCTTTGTTGTTCAAGCTCTCACACTATGAACAGTGTCCTATTTGCAGACAATTTAGTGCCCACATGTTTCACATATTTTTTTCAGAGATGGTATCTTGGTAAGTTGCCCAGGCTAGACTCCAACTCTGGGCCTCAAACAGTCCTTCCACCTCAGCCTCCAGAGTAGCTAAGACTACAAACACAGGCCACAACACCTGGCTCATTTTGGGGTTTTTTGTTGGTGATTTCATCATTTAAAATGGTCCTCAAGTATAGTGCTGACATGCTATCCAGTGTTCCTAAGCATAAGAAGGCTTTGGTATACCTTAGAGAGAAAATACGTGTGTTAGATAAACTTCATTCAGGCATGTTACAGAGCTGTTGTTAGAAAGGTCAATGTTAACAAATTAGCAACATATATCAAATAAGGTGTCTTTATGCAGAAACACACATAAAACAAAGTTATACATTGGTCCTTTGAGGAAAATGTTGCGACCAGAGGCTGGCAAGAACCTAACCCTACACCGTGTTTCCCCCAAAATAAGACCTACCCATAAAATAAGACCTAGCAGGATTTCTAAGTATGTGCGCAATAGAAGCCCTACCCCGAAAATAAGACCCAGTGATGGGCGTGGCTACGCATCATATCTGCACAACCCATGCATTTCGTTGAAGAGTGGTAAAGAAGAAGAGCAGCCCCTCTCATCTGCCCATGAGAGCTCTATTGCTTGACATGAGAGATTGGGGCCAATGGGTCTAAAGGAAATAGAGTCGCAAGAAATTCAGGATGGAATTCGGGGTTTGGAGAGTTATGATGATGTTCCAGAAGAAGACGACTTAACTATATTTGAATAAATGTAGATTTTTGTACCATACTTAAAAAAAAAATAACACATCCCTTGAAAATGAGCCCTAGGGTGTCTTCTTGAGGACAAATAAATATAATACCCTGTTTTATTTTCGAGCAATAATTCCATATTGGCTAATTCAGTGTTCCTAATGACTTTATAGAACAAAACTACCTAGAGTAACAAGAGAATCAACTGTATTAGCATTCAGGGAAGCATAGGGACTAAAAGCACAGGTCCCCAACTGTCTGGTTGTGGTTCTGTCATTTACACAATGGTGTGAATTTGGGCATGTCATTAGCCTCTTTGCATCTCAGTGCTCTTTTTGACAGTGAGGTACCTATCTCATCATTAAAGTGCTGGGAGAGTTCAATAACATACAACTAATCAAGTGTTCAGCATAGTGCCTGGTAAATGAAACTTCATTGTATAAGTTATTACTATTATTAATACTAACATTTGAAATAAGAATTACTATATTTGTTTAGGTAAATATAAACATTGGTACACTGATAATTTAGTATTTCAGAAGATATACAACAGAGAACATAATAACTAAAACACAACTACCATTCCAAAACCTTTGCCCCCGAACAACTAACAAATCTGCCCAGTGTAGTATCATATGAAGAGATTTGGAAGGAGCATTTTATCTACAATGGAAATGTTTATGTATCACCCCTTTCTTTTGCCTGCATTCTAGTGGAAATGAAATGGAGAAGAAAAGGCAAAGGACAAAAGAAATGGAGAATACATTTTCTAAATACTGCACAAATAGGATAGCCAACCTAAAAATTCATCAAAACGTACTCAAAAATTTATCTTGACCTACATTTACAAGAGCTATCTACCCCTCAATAGTTCTCTATCCTGCCCCCAACTTCCAGAAAACATTCCCATGAATTCTCATTAGATTAGTTGGACACAAACTGAAGGCTTGTCCCCTTGTCCACTTTCAAGTTCATGGAACTAAAGTCACAAAGGGTGTTAACGAAACAAGTGCCCACACTCTGTTTACTTCCCCTTTAGCTTCCCTTCCCTGGCAGTCCTAGCTATAGTCCATAATAGAAAGTAAAAGGCCAGGCGCCGTGGCTCACGCCTGTAATCCTAGCACTCTGGGAGGCCAAGGTGGGCAGATCATTTGAGCTCAAGAGTTAGAGACCAGCCTGAGCAAGAGTGAGTCCCCATCTCTACTAAAAATAGAAAGAAATTAATTGGCCAACTAAAAATATATAGAAAAAAAGAATTAGCTGGGCATGGTGGCACATGCCTGTAGTCCCAGCTACTCGGGAACCTGAGGCAGGAGGATTGCTTGAGCCCAGGAGTTTGAGGTTGCTGTGAGCTAGGCTGACGCCACGGCACTCTAGCCCGGGCAACACAGTGAGACTCTGTCTCAAAAAAAAAAGGAAAATAAATAAATAAATAAATCAACAGAAGAAGCAAAGTTTGTTAGATTTTCTTTAAACCACTCAGATTTGGCTGATTTTCATGCTAAACTTGGCTGATTTCTTTCAAGATCCAGGCATAGACATATCTGATATTTATTACGATAATCAGCTGTTTTTGTTTTACCTTGTTTACTTTTCAACTGTGTTATTTTAATTTCTGGGCACCTTTATTTTTTTAATTTGTGTTCCTACTTGGTTTTACTGTAATTATGTTACTAATTGGGCAGTTAGACTCTAAGAATATACTAATCTACATCCTTGATGGCCACAGGTTAGGATTTAATTTAACAAAAAGGATGTGATATAACACTGGGAAGAGAACAATCTGTAAATTATTTGCTACTTGTCCAACATGGAAGAATGGTTTTGATCTAACAGGCAACTGGAATCCACATTAGTTTTTTGATACAATGGCTAACTTTTGTGGAGTGCATATGTGCTAGCACTGTTTTACGTGCTTCACATATATTAATCAATTTACTTCTAACAATCCTATAGAGTAAGTAGCAAATATTCCCTGAATCAGTCACTTTCCAGCCAAGAAATTTGAAACCATTGTAGGTACTTCAAAAGGAATATTTAATACAAGGTCTTGGTTAGAAAAGTATTAGAAGAACTAAAGGAATAAAAAACGAGAAGATGGTGGTAATCTGTATATCAATTACTGCAGGAGGTTGCCTCCCTAGAATTGGAAGAGAAAAATGGAAAGGGATATTAGATAGAATAGGCAAGCATGCACTTGTCTTTGAGGATCAGGGCTCTTGCTGCCACTTAGCAGGGATCTAGGCACTGACGAGCCTGCTGCTGCTGCTGCTGCTGGACTCAGCAGTCCTGCCGGAGCCCACAGTCACCCGCAGCTGCCACTGCCGCATCTGCCCTCTCCGTCGCAGGAGACTGAAGTCAAATGATTCCCCTTTCTCTGTTTGTGTTTTAATTTTAACAGTTTTAATGTTTATTCTATATTACAGTGTTCATTCTTTTACTTTTAAAACAGATTTGCAATCTCTGTGCACAAACTAAGTTATAGAATCGAATGCAATTAATGCCCCTTTCTCTTCACTTTCTAATGACACATGAAAAGAACAATTCTGGCAGAGCCTATTGAGAACCCCACCGGAAAGAAGGTCCAGGAGATGTAGAACTCAGGTTTCCAATGGAGAAATAATAAGGAAAGGTGGGATGAGCTTCAGTATCCACAGATGATATCTGACGCGATCCTTGCTTTGCAGGCGAGGAAATGAGAACATAGAGTTTAAATAACTTCTGTGCAGTCACACAAGCTGGAATTCGAACCCAGCCTTTCTACCTACCTTCCACTAGTCCTAAGAATGCCCTTTTTACTGCAGCCAAACCACTTTACTTGTGCCATTCACTCGTGTCGGGCTTACTTCCACCTTAATATGTGCTCATGTTTTTCCCTCGAAATGCCCTCTCAGCTTCTCTCTCCTCTCAGATAAGAGAATTATAGATTGTCAGATATAAAAGAAACCTGAAATATTATCCAATCCAGTATTTTAATTTCATACCTAAAGAAACAGCAACAACAACAAAAAATATTTCTAGGTCAAGCATCTAGCCCAAGATCAAGTAGTTATTACTAAAACTGAAAGTCAAATCCATGTCTCCAGATTCTTGTCGAGTGCTCTTTTCACCTCAGAAATCTTTTCTTCCATGAAATTTTCCCAGCAATGTCTAATCACCATTAATCTTTCCCTTTGCTGACCAGCCATAGCACTTGTCTATGTCATCTACAGTTTTCGACACTTAGTTATATTTAATTTAGAGTATAGATTATTATGTATGATCTAATAATGGATTTAATTATTTTTCATTGAAGTCCTTAAGGACAGTAACTTTGTTTTATGTTTATTTCCAATTCTCTCAGAGAAAATAGGCTAAAGATTCTGTAATTCTAAAATTTTTATTTTGGCCAAATGAACTTTAATACAGATCTCCATAATTGACAATGTGGAATTAATAAGTGACTTGTAAAAGGTTTTAATATAGACACCTTTGTAATACATATTCAAAATTTCATTTTTTCCAAAGCATCTGATCTCATATTAGATCTTTGCATTTAGATTTTGCATTTAGATATTTGCATTTAGACAATCAAAAAGGAACAAAACAGAAGTGAGCCACACAAACTCCCCAGAATTTTCCACATTACACCACAAAACAACTAGTGCTTTGTAAGAAGAGAGAGAGGTCATCCAGAAACAGGAATGCTATTCACAAGATGTTTTTAATAATTTGCTTCCTGACCTGAAAATCCAAGGAGTACAGCCGGGAGTCCTCGAACTGGTTTGAATTGCTGTATACTCTTTAGAGAGAAAGGAATCAGTAAAACTGAATCCACACCAGAAACAACTTTAAGAACTCCAATTAACTCTTTGAATTATATTCAGAAGTCAACATCCTTTTCAAACAAACATTTGTTCATTTATTGGCACCCCAAATGTATTATACCAGGCATGATAACAGGCACTAGAGATATAAACAATTCATGGTCTAGCAGGAAAGAGAGACAGATAAATTATTATTTTCCAGCACAGTTAGTGCCTGACAGATTTCTACACATTCGTATGGCCCAGCTCAAGTGCCACCTCTTCAGTGCATCATCTTCAGGTTTGCTTCAGGGAGAATTAGTCGTTCCTTTTTCCATGTCCCCAGGTGTATTATGCCCTCCCAACACCCACTACTGCATTACAGTGCATTATAGTTATATGTATCCCTTGTTGCTTCTGCATCTCCCTCTGGGCAGAGCATGGTGTCTATCGCAGGAATAGACCACATGTTCATGGTGTTGAACTTTGTGGTAAAGACCTTATCTTTTGCAAGTGAAAAAGATACTCTCACCACTGTTGGGCATGTAAATGGGTGGAGTCTCTTTAGTGGAAAATTCCATATCTTTCAAAAATTTTAATGTGCATGTTCTTAGATTTGGCAATTCCAATTCTAGAGATCTATTATGCAGAAATATCGACAGATGTGTAAAGATAGGAGTGCTCATTGAACATTGTTTATAACAGCTTAAAATGGGATAAAAACTGAATATTCATCAACAGAGGAATAATTGATTAAATGGCATAATATGGAGCAATTTAAAAAGTATGATTTGCACCAATATGTCCTGATATGAAAAGATAAGTGGGGCCAGGCGCGGTGGCTCACGCCTGTAATCCCAGCACTCTGGGAGGCCAAGGCGGGAGGATCGTTTGAGCTCAAGAGTTAGAGACCAGCCTGAGCAAGAGCGAGACCCCGTCTCTACTAAAAATAGAAAGAAATTAATTGACCAACTAAAAATATGTAGAAAAAATTAGCCGGGCATGGTGGCGCATCCCTGTAGTCCCAGCTACTCGGGAGGCTGAGGCAGAAGGATTGCTTGAGCCCAGGAGTTTGAGGTTGCTGTGAGCTAGGCTGACGCCACGGCACTCTAGCCCGGGCAACAGAGCAAGACTCTGTCTCAAAAAAAAAAAAAAAAAAAAAAAAAAAAAAAAAGGTAAGTGGAAAAAGCAGAGCAAAACAATTTGCGTAATGGAATTACATTTGTATTTATGAAAGAGATTACCTCTGGGAAGGGAAACAAGGACAGCAAAGTGTTTGAGAAATTTTTGTTTTTACTTTAATCCTTCTATATTTTATTTTTTACCATGAGAATTATTTGCTTTTATAGTTTATATTTTATAAATACATGTACATATATGAATGAATATACATGTATGGCAATCCTGTCTATCCTTTGTATGTTTTCTGAATATCTTCATTATTCAATGCTTTCAAATATTGAAGAAAAAAAGCAAAAAAGAATCAATAGAAATATGTGCACTAATGTAGAAATATGCTCTAATATATTGTTTTGTTTTTTTGTTTGTTTTTTTGGTGTTTTTGAGACACAATCTCACTCTGTTGCCTGGGCTAGAGTGAGTGCCATGGCGTCAGCCTAGCTCACAGCAACCTCAAACTCCTGGGCTCAGGTGATTCTCCTGCCTCAGCCTCCCGAATAGCTGGGACTACAGGCATGTGCCACCATGCCGGGCTAAATTTTTTCTATATATTTTTAGTTGGCCAATTAATTTGTTTTTATTTTTAGTAGAGACAGGGTCTCGCTCTTGCTCAGGCTGGTTTCGAACTCCTGACCTTGAGTGATCCACCCACCTCGGCCTCCCAGAGTGCTAGGATTACATGCATGAGCCACAGCACCCGGCCTCTAATATATTGTTAAGTGAAAAAGTAAGTCATAAAATCATATGTAAATTATAATATTATTTTTGTTCAAAATTACCTTTTTAAAAATATGTGCTATATTCAGAAAAAGTTCAGGAAGAATGAACACTAATCTATTAAAAATAGCTACTTCTGACACTGGAATTGGAAATGAAAACTTTTATTTTTTAAATCCTTTATACTCCTGTATTATTTTACGTTATCTTTTTATGATTATGTTCCACTTTTGTAATTAAATAATGATAACAGTGGAAATAAATACTACTCGACACCTGGCATTTTTCTTAGGTCTTTCTGCCTCAAGAATATTCTTTAATGATTTGATCTCAAACAAGAGGAGGAGCAGACATTGTTTGGACATGGACTGAAGCCTTTATAACAGACAACAGTGTTCAAATATATTTGACCCAAATAAACTTTATTTCACATGCATATATGTAAAAGAATAATATGAGTGAGAATTCTTTACAACATATGTTTTAAGCAGGAATCATCTTTAGTGCTCTGCACTCCTTCGTGATGAAACACAAGCTAGACTCCTGCCTGTTCTCCAGTGCCTGCTGCCCTCCCCCACCTACCTGCCCTCTCCCAACTACATGCCCTCTCCCACCTACCTACACTATCCCAACTACCTGCCCTTTCCCACCTACCTGCCCTCTCCCACCTACCTG
>VBSM01003220.1:1620168-1639232 GCA_008086735.1 Cheirogaleus medius | reverse complement strand
GGCCTCGGCCTCCCAGAGAGCTAGGACTACAGGTGTGAGCCACTGCGCCAGGCCAGAACAATTGTTTTTAAACTGCTTATATAAATAACAAAATATAAATTCTGAGTAAAACAAAGGCATGGATTACTTTCACTTTTTTCAATAGCCCATAGAATGGTGACATTTGGAGGAAAGACATGTTGTGTTTGGTGTTGGGTGGGGTTGGGGGTTGTGGTAGCTAGCAGGGACATATTTGCAAAGGAAAAGCTGAATGTTTTCAATAGTCTCCAGCTTATTATATGGTTTGTATGTCAACCAGTGACTTATAGAGTGAGAACACTACATTAAATCTCCATTCCTACTCAACAATTGGCAAATGAGTTGCTGCTCTAAAAAATTGAGAATATCAGCCTTGGAAGAGGAGCCCCTTCTTCCTTCCTCTCCAGCCAAACAACTTAACCTCTCATTACTTGCTTGGTGGACCAGCTGATGGTAAAGGCCCTAATTATATTTTTTTTTCCAATGACTATATGTAATGAAGCTATGGTAATCTGATGGGATTCCTACCTCTCAGTAGGAGGGAGTAATGCCAAGCCTTGATGTACAGTGACTTGAACATAGTACAGTGGCAATAAATATTTGTGAAATGAATGAATATCCTTTTTGAGGAATCAGAAGAGAGTATGATGAACAACAGCATCCTGCCATCCTGATGACTACACTTAATGGCTTGGCATCCCTGGAGTTTCCCTAGTATACCTTATAAAGTTGTTCAACACTGAAAAAAAGTAGGGGGTAAAAGATATGTGATTTTAAGTTTACACATCTCTGAGACAAGCCAGAGTGAACTAGACAGGTTATAGGAAGAAACAAAAGTAGAGAAAAAGTTGTCAAAGGCTAAAAAGTAAGCCCAGATTAGAGAAGCAGTCCCACCTTCCAACCAATGCCAGCATTCTTATAATAGGGGAAATTATCGCAGATCCAGCGGTAAATCTCACTGAGGGTCATCTTCTTGGCTGGAGAGGAGTTGATGGCATAGGTGATGAGGGTGGCATAGCTGTACCGTGGTTTGCCATCCTGGTGGACTGCTGCCTCATCTTTGCTTAGGGTGGCATTAGGATCTGTGGGTGAGCCTGGTGAACACTTGCGGCTGCTCCCCGGAGGCCCAGTCTGGGAGGCACTCCCAAGCTTCTCAATGGTAGCTCGGAGGGTCAGCTGGGGGAGCCAGTCTATGGAGGTGAGGCTACTCTCTAGGTCAGAAGCCATGGTACTTTTGGGTTCTGCAGAGAAGAGGACAAAGGGGAGAAATAAGACTAGGGGCAAGTAATATTCAAATCCTAGTGTTTAAGGGAAGTAGAGTCTCTTCCCATTATAATTCCCACAGGAGACCCATGTGATGGTCCTCAACCAGGTGTTCCGAAGACCTCCAAGCAGATACATCATCATCTACCAGATGACAGACTGCTGCTTATCCTACATCTTAATGTGGAGCATGGCCAAGAGGCCTCTCCCTTCAGAAAGGACCAAAAGAGAGATCAAACCTCACACCGAATTGAGCTATTTCCTCAATTCACCTTACTGTAGCCCTATAGGCAACATAATATTTTTAAACTATGTAGGAATTAAGTTTTTAAAAAAACCACTTAGATAGCAGATAAAATTAGGCAAAGTCCATTCTCCAATTACATGATGCTTGCTATATTTACATACAACAACTACAAATAGGTAAAACAAATGTACACGTAAAGAAAAACAGCACGCGTAAACACAAACACACATTAATGAGGCAGATACCAACACTTTTAAATATGTTTCATATTAGATATATTATGAATACTTGCCCTTTTTATCCCATACACATGGGCATGTGAGGCATATTAGATATATCCCAAGCATAAATTACTTATAACAATCAGCAAAGGACAGACACAAGACAGACACATAAACAGTGGGCCACATACACAGAGATCGTGATTAGATATAAAGCATACATTACCGACAGAGCACACAGTCACACACAGAGGTAACAGATCCTGAGTGCACAGCTGCCCTCACACCTGTAAAGCTATCCCTTGCATGCTCCCGCCCACAGACACCAACACCAGGAAGAAGTCATCAGCAAGGACCTCCTACCTCTCAGCCTGCTGGGCTTCACTGAGCCAGGGAGACACCCAGCTGTGTGTGCACCAGTAACAGTCAGATAGCCTGGCTAAAAATAGCCACACTGGGGCTAAGAGCTGGCTCCCCTTCTCCACCCTCCTCTTCCCTCCCTCCTTCCCAGCCAGGCACGCAGCTCACTGCACCTCCATGCAAACTCCTGGAGCTGCCAGACCGCCCACGCCTGATGTTTGCACACCCTGCTGCCACCCACACCTCCCGAGCACTCTTGCTGGCAGAGAGGTACAGCTAGAGTGACGTCTTGGTGGGGGAAGGTGAAGAATGATGGATGATATCTGTATCGCAGGGTCTGGAAAGGCTGGCAGGAACCACTAGGTAGCCATTTGGCACTCCCCTAGCGCTGATGCCAGCAACCCCCTAAGCTCCTGCTGCCTAACAGGTTTGTGCCTGTACAGCTGCCAGATTCCAGCTAGCATTTCTTCCTAAGTCCCACCAAGGCATTTCTCTTGAGGAGCCAGGGCTAGATTGCCTCAGAGTTCAGAATCCTGGACAGACACACATTATGTAGGTGATCTCTAAAATCCACAGCCAGATATGTGCACAAGAATATACATACAATCACACACAGATCCACACACTGTGCAGTTCAAACTTCAATCCCAGATATGACCATGTCCCCCTCTCCTAACCCCAGCACATCTTCCAGGCTCCCAGCTCACTCTTCTATCCTAGGAAATGAGTCTTCTGCCCTTGACACTTGCCCCTTCCTCCTAAAGGTCACCATTCCCACTCATTCCCCTCTCCCCTACGGTCCCACCCATGCAATCTGCATCTCATGTACACACAGGTACCTAGCCCTGTGCTCCTAACCAGCAACACACCCAGTCCACAAGGCTGAAGGAAGTGCCTCAGGGGCCTGGGCAGTGAGAGACCCAATTGCAACCCAAGAATTGTTAGGAGAAAAAAAGGCGGGGGAGACATGTTTATATATAGCATCAGGCAATGAAGAGTTTCCCCTTTATCCTTAGCTCCTCTCCCCACCATCCTCCTTTTCATCCTACTACCACCTTGCCTTAAACCATGGAAACTTGGAAACTAATAGGAACACTTAATCATTCCAGGAGCCTCACACCTCCCAGCACTACTACGTCAAAACACCCCAGCCTCTGGGCTATAGCAGGGTGCTCGTGGCATGATCACAGTTCCGTAGCTGGGTCCTCCCAGCAGAACAGTAGCATGCCAATGGGCAGTTTTTCTCCTGGGTCCTCCCCAGATGGGAGGTCTGTAAAGAAGTTTTACCCCATTCCCTATTATATCCTGCTAAAGATCCCTAGGAAATCTCATCTTAAGAGCACAGAGGACTTTCAGTTGATTTTTCATTTGAAACAAATCTTCCAACATTGGATGGGGCATGAAAGTAGATTTAAAGTGTTTAGAGGGCTTACAGAACCCACTTGGTACGTGCCAATCACAGTGAATTCCTGAAAGGGAAGCACTCTAGGCCTTTCGCTAGTTGTTCTATGCCCTTCCCTACCCTTACTTACCCCAGCACCAGGTTAGGACACTGAGGTTAAATTTAACCTTTCCCCAGCACCCTCCCAGTCAGCCCTCCAGATACAGCCTCAGCACCCAAAATATATTCCAATCTTACCAGCTACAAGAAGCCTGCAGCCTCTGATCCTTCTGCACCATTCTCCTTTAACCATCCTACTTCCTCACCCCCTTCACTTCCCCATTCATGAACGGCAGTCCAGTGTGTAGAACCTCAGAGACTGAGGTTCCTTGGATCTATTCACAACCTGAAACTGAGTGTCCCTAACCATCCTTTGCTCCCTGATGAAGTCTGATGCCTCAGTTTCCCCATTCAATAAAAGGTATGAAGTCATATACTCTGCCAGAACTTCATCCCTAGAGGGAAGTGAATGAAGCTTAATGAGCTCGTGGCTGCCTCACATTCCACGCTCCCCAAAATAATGGCATGAGGCTAATGTTCAGGGCCATTATTAGAAAGGCAAACAGGAGGTACTTCCATTTCTCAGTCCAACCCAACCTAGTTACCCAGACCTTGCTCTCCAGGTGGGCCTTGTGCCACCAGGATTGGGCAGAACCTGAGTCAGGCCACATTCTTCTCTGTGTGCTGGAAGACTAAAAGGAAATACCCATAGAAGCCAGGAAAGGCAGCCAAAGGGCAGGCTCCATCACATCCATGGGATGTCTAATGAAGACTACAGTACTGTGAGAAAGGCAGAGAAAACCAAACAGAAAGACTTTCTGAGGGAGTAAAAGACTGATCCCAGATGAAATCACGAGATCCAAAATACTGGGCACAGTTTTCTACCCATTTTATCCAAAAGGCCAGTAATTGTTCTCTGTACAGTGCCAACATCAGGTATTCAGGAGTTAGAGCTTCCTGCCCTGTACAGAATGTGAAAGCTAAGAGGGCAGAGGCTAAGTTCACCACACGAGGAGTCAGGCTTTCTGGGTTTCAATCTCAGCTCTACTATCTACTGGCTTTGCAACCTGAGACAAGGTACTTGATCTCCCTGTTCCTTGGTTTCCTCATTTGTAAAATAGAGACAATAAATGTAACTACAAAGGGTTGCTGTGAGGATTACCTCGAGTTAATATTTTTAAAGCACTTAGTAAGTGCCATATAAGTATAGCTATTATTATTTTTGAAAGGGGAAAAAAGAGAGTACTAGAAATTTAAAATTAGAAAACTGACAGACCACAGAGGTAAGAGTGGAAGCAAAAAACCTGCAATGGTTTGGGTTGCAAAGCCTGCACTGAGTCTGCAATGGTTTTCAGGAGGTCAGAATCTCAAACTTTTCCTTTGGAGATAACATCACTCCAGTGCCAATGCTAGTATCAGGAAAACTCCAAGATGAGGGAATGGGGGAATATCATCTCTTATCTTTCAGCAGGAACTAGATGTAGTCATAAGACATGATCTGGAAAATAGCACTCTCTATTCATCCAACCCAATAGCCACTTGCTTCTAACTGATTCCATAAAGGCAAAGAGCATTAGGGAAGCTCAGTCCAAGCAGGGCCAATGAAACACTGTGGCAGTGGTATACCTGGAGGTGTTGTGATACCGTTCACTCTGAGCCATTCAAGAAGGTGCACTCCAGCATTTGGCAAAGTGCTTTTGTAAGAAACGGGCTGCTGTTACACCAGAGCAGTCTCTTTTTCAAAAGGTGGGAGAGGGAGTTCTGGAGTTAGGAGTCAAGAATCCTCATCCTTTTGAGACTAGAGGTATCAGAAATGACGCTCTCTTACTAGATCTAGAAGTGGTCCCAATCAGAGACTGGGCTCCCACTGGCCAGCAGGAAGCCAATCCTTTCCTCTTAGTTGGGCATCCTAACCACCACCTTCTCCAGGTCCTTACACAGGGGCACCTGCTTCTAGAGGCCTACCAAAAACACACAATTCTAGGTAATTGGAGTATAGTCTGGAAAGCACATATGTACCTATCTCCACAGACATACCCAAACAAAACCCAGAGAGAGAGAGCCACATTCACCTAAATTAAGGATCATATGCACATTGTTCCTCCCTATCTCATAGACCACCACTAACACGTAGCTTCCAGGATCACGTGGATGTACTTAGGAACTTAGGCAGCCCACTCATGGCCCATAAAGAGAGAGGAGAAAACATGAAAGCCTTCCACTTGACCTTGCTGCGATACAGAAGAGACGGTATCTCCTAATGGCCAGGTAGAAAAGCACCCAGCCAGGGACCTTTGGGGGAAAGGCAAAGCTCTATAAAAACACAGTCCAGGCTTTGCTAGGAGGATTTCCTGGCACCTTTTTCCTGCTTTTTCTGAAGATTCTGGACTTTGATGATACCCAATCTTATGAAAGAAAACTTTAACGCAAGATTCCAAAGACCCAGAACTGAACAAGAAACAGGAAGGGAGAGGATGAGACTATTAGGTGCTTTTCTGGATGGAAACTCTCATATACTCCTCAGAGGTCAAATCTCCCCAGTGGTCAGCTTATTTAGATGGAAGACTGGAAGGAAGCTGAGCAGCAACCCTCCTATCTTCCTAGCCAAGATCTAATTTTTCTTGAGGAACTGTCAGCAAAGGACAGGAGTCTTACAGGAGACTGGGGCAGTGGTACACAGTCAGCACTAAGTAAGAACTTCAACCCAGGAACTGGCATTCCCCCGTATACGTTCTTCTTGCCTTCAGGACATGTGGGATTCCCATTTTCCCTGTAAGTAGAGGCACACATCCAGCTAGGAACAGGAATGTCAAGAGAGGAGGCCTTTTGGTGTCTGAGATAGGATGAGTGGAGACAGACCGCTTTTCTTGTCAAGGGAGCAGTAATCACAGTGAGCTGGAGAGAACACCTCTGGCAGACACTAAACTGACCTCGGCAGGCCCTACACAAGGCCAGGACACAAGGTGCTACCTTGACTTTAGTGAGGGCCCACTTTCCAGTGAGAATGGCCAAGGATGGATGGTAGTCTGGGAGTCTGGCTGGGTTGCATCAATCATTACTACACAGTAGGCATGGAGTTCTGAAAATGCAGCCACTTTCTCATATCCTTTTGTCCTTAGCATGGAAACATCTACTTCCCTAGGGACCTCAAATGAATCCCATCCCTGGTGGTCCCCAAATACTAAGAAACCCATTTCTTAGAGCCTCTGCAGCAGGATGTGGGTTGGAATCCAAGAGCTTCCTCAGAACACATTTCCCAGAGGATTCTGAGTTGTCACTCTACCCTCCCCAGCAGTGAAACCCAAGATCCACCATCTCAGCCCCTATCCCCAGTAGTGCTTAGAGATGGCAGAGAGAAAATGAAAGAAAACACTAACCTGTCTCCACCGCTCCCCCTGCAGAGGGAGGGAACCACTTGGTACTGGAGTTTGGGGTTGGAGGGATTCCCCTCTTCAGAGGCAGATGACAGGTCTCATCCTCAGTGGCTCTTCCTGTACCTGGCTGAGCCTCCCAAGCTGGGGAGGGGAACTGGGTCCCCTGAGGATGAGGAGCCGAGGGAGGAGGAGGGGGGGGAGGAGAAGGAGGTCCTACCTGGGGAAGGTGGCACACCCCCCACACCCTGCCAGTTACCCTGGGGAGGAGGGGAGGAGCCTCTCCCAACCAGGAGTTGTCTCCTCCCCCTTGGGGGAGTCCCCCTCCCCCCCAAACTGGATCTGTCTGGGGTGGAGGGCTCTTTCTGTCTGCTGGAGATCTTAGTGGAGGGGCTCTACCCCGTTCCACTGTCTAGGTCCAAGGAAGTTGAGGGGAGAGGTCTTCCCCTCTCCAAAAGGCTGAAAGCCGATTCCTCTTCTTTCCCTGGCGTGTCCTTTGCTTCTGAACGTAAGGACTCCTCTGCCCTGTGAGTACTGGCTGGGATGGAGTGTGCCTACTCCATAGGCATATCCCCCTTTCTCTTTGCCTCAAAAGTCCTGAACTGTTTAGAGTGTGTGTTTGGAGAGGAGAAGGCACGCTGGGGGGTCTCACTCTGATTCCTGTAGGAAGGCTCACCCCTTCCTACTTCTGGGGGTCTCCTCCCCGGCCAGTATGGGGGTTTTCCTCTCCTCTAGGAAGGAGAGACGCGTCCCCTCCAGGGGTCTCTTCTTTCCCTCTCCCGAGTGGCAAGGAGTGGTAAGGGTCTTCTCTCCAACAAGGGGAGAGGCTGCTCCCGTCCCCGCTCCCGCCTCCGCTCCTGGGGTGCCCCAGAGGGTGGGGTTTTCGTACTCCCCGCTCTCCCCGAGCTGGCCTGGGCAGCAGGGTCCGGGAGGCCGCGGCTCCCGACTCCCGTCACTGGCTACTGTGGCGGCAGCGCCTCCACTAGTCCCGTCCCGTCCGGTCCGCTCCCTTCAGCGCGTGGGGCTCCCCGCGCTGCCACCTCTCGGGCTCCGGCCAGTCCGGGCTCCCAAGGAGCCAGAAGGCGGACGGACAGTGTCAGGGCTCGGCTCGGGCTCGGGCTCGGCTCGGCTCCGCTGCAGGCCCCGGCTCCTCCCCGGCCTCCGCGCCGCGCTCCGCGCCCCTCCCCCTCCCCCGCCCGCCCGGCCGCCGCCGCCGCCGCCTCCCGGCGCGGGTTAAGGAGGAGCCGGGCGCCGCCGAGCCGCGGGCCGCTCCGCCGCTCGCGGAGAAACGCCGCTGCGCTGCCCGGCGGGGACGCGCGCCGCCCCTCGCTCACCTCCAGCCGCCCCCCCGGCCGCTCGGCTCCGGGCAGCTAGCTGCGTACCCAAGATGACAACCCATGCTCTCCATCGGGAGAGCCTCTCGTGCACATCTTAAACTGTCAATCCAATTCACACATTAACTCTGGTACACTGGCCTATTTTTCGTTCTATTGCATTCTATCCGCACATCAACATCCCCAGTTGTCCCAGGAATGTCTTTGGTGGGCTTCTCTTACCCCCAGACAATTTATAAAGGGTCATGGGGATTGGGACGAAGTTTATGTTACCCTGATATCATCCTGGAGTTCAATAAATGCTCCCTGAATGAGTGGATACATAAACGGATAAATGAGTGTGTAACAGAGAAAGAAACATCAGAATATCAGGGTCCTGTTCCTTGTCCCAGCTTTGTAAACTTGTGCAAGGCCCTTGTTCTCTGAAGTCTTGGTCAGTAAAGAGGGAACCTTGATACTCGGCCTGCTTACCCAATAAGGCTATAGCAAGGATCAAATGAGATAATTTGTGTGAAAGTGTTTTTTAAACAGTCCAGTATCCAAAAGATACAAAATACGGTTGTTCAGTTCACTTCACAATCCTATAAAATACCTTATCCTGAGTATCACAGAATATAGAATGTTCTCATAGTACGTCCTTCTGCCCCTTAGAGAATAATCCTCACCCAGAGATAGAAAATGCCACCAGGGAGCCCATTTCCACTTTTACTCCTGGAGTCTTATTATTCTGCTATAAATTCTTATATATTTCATCCTCTGGCTTATTAAACTTTTCTCAAACTATTCTACTTTCTATCACATAAGATAATATGAAGACAAAAATATTGTTCATAAAATATTTGAATTGCTCCCCAAAATGACTGCATACTCAAGAATTCAGCTTGATGACTACATTTCACCTTTAAGTCGTAAAGTCTTTTGTCTTTGGCAAAATATGTGCTATATTTATTTAAATTACATGAATATGTTATAATTGCATTATGTTCATAATGTGCCAGGCATTGGGCTGAGAACTTTACATGCGTTATCATATTTGATTCTCCTAGGGATCCCATAAGACATTATTATTATACCTGTTTTACAGATGAGAAAACTATAACTTAGAGATATTGACTATGTCTGAGTTCATGTACTTAAACTCAAATCCAAATGACTCCAAAACCTGGCTCTTAATCTCTATATCATTGTCTGGAGCTGTCACAATAAAAAATAATCCTCAAATTTAAAGGTAGTAAATGGCATTGGGTGTCTAAAAAAAGGGGAAAAGAACAAAAAATAAATTTAAAAAATTAAAAATTAGGCCAGGCGCGGTGGCTTACGACTGTAATCCTAGTATTCTGGGAGGCTGAGGCGGGCGGATCCTTTGAGCTCAGGAGTTCAAGACCAGCCTGAGCAAGAGCGAGACCCTGTCTCTACTAAAAATAGAAAGAAATTGGCTGGACAACTAAAAATGTATAGAAAAAATTAGCCGGGCATGGTGGCACATGCTTGTAGTCCCAGCTACACTGGAGGCTGAGGCAGTAGGATCGCTTGAGACCGGGAGTTTGAGGTTGCTGTGAGCTAGGCTGATGCCACGGCACTCTAGTCCGGGTAACAGAGTGAGACTCTGTCTCAAAAATAAATAAATAAATAAAAATTAAAAATTAAAAAAATAAAATAGAGGCAGTAAAGCCAAACCAAGCCTTTTCTTCCTCCCCACATTTCCAATATTCAGATTTAAAGCTGTATTTTTCCCCCTCATCGAGGCATTAATTAATTCCACACATACAAGTAATTTGGCAGCAAATTTTTCTTGCCATTTTGTTATGTTTCAACTCTTTTTGACATTTCTTATGTATGGAATTTGGAGGGCGCAGTGAGAGGTAGAAGTAGTAAAAATGGAAACACTAGGGAAGAATTAGAATCTCCTTTCCTGGAAATCTGGAAAAATTAAAGGCTGAAGAAATTATTTCATTTTCACAAGATAATTGCTGCAGCATTCTTTGTAGCTGGAAAATCAGAAACAACCCAAATATCTAAAGTAGGGTAAATTATGGTACATTTATATAATAGAATGCTATATAGCATTTAAAAGAATAGTTGTATTTCACTATGAAAGGTAGAATCAAAGGACTGTTTTTTCTTTTCTTTTTTTTTCTTTTTTTTAGACAGAGTCTCACTCTGTTGCCCAGGCTAGAGTGAGTGCCATAGCGTCAGCCTAGCTCACAGCAACCTCAAACTCCTGGGCTCAAGCAATCCTCCTGCCTCAGCCTCCTGAGTAGCTGGGACTACAGGCATGCGCCACCATGCCCGGCTAATTTTTTCTATATATTTTTAGTTGGCCAATTAATTTCTTTCTATTTTTAGTAGAGATGGGGTCTTGTTCTTGCTCAGGCTGGTTTCGAACTCCTGACCTTGAGCGATCTGACGACTCGGCCTCCCAGAGTGCTAGGATTACCGGCGTGAGCCACTGTGCCTGGCTGTTTTTTCTTTTTATATCTTCTTTATCATTTAGATATTTTGCAATAGATACATATTAGAACATTTTTTCATTATCTGTATTTGAGTGAGAAAATCATGTTTAAAAAGTATGTATAATACAATCATATAGTTGTTTTTAAAAATATATGTGTGCATGTATATATTTCTATGTATACATACACAGATGGATAAACACGAAAGATGTGAGTTTATAGATTATTTTAATTTACTTCATTTTCTACTGTATCTATAATTAGTGTTTGTACGGTTTTTGCTTATGTAATTTTTAAAATTAAAAAAAAACTTGACAAGCCTGATTTGGTTTGGTTTTGCCCTAAAACAGGGGGGTAAGCACTTGCATTCATTCTCCCTTTATTTTCTATTAAAGAGGGTAATATGGGGAAAGATTAAAAAAAAAGTCACTGAAACATTCAAATGAAAGGTTCTACTTTTCTCTGTTATATATATTATCATATAATTCTATGTATATAAATATTATATAATTCTTCTTGAGTGTTAGTCTTGAGCAAAACTCTTCTTCATAATACTGGTGACTAATATGCCATAATACACATTTTGGAAGCATTTATCAAAGACTAGTATACTGCATGAAACATAATATAGCAGATGGGATTCATGTACAGTTTTCAAATCTCAGTTTTGACACTTAATAACTATGAGAACTGGCTGGACATGGTGGCTCACAGTTATAATCCCAGCACTCAGGGAGGCCAGGGCAGAAGGATCACTTGAGGTCAGGAGTTCAAGACTCATCAGAGCAATATATCGAGGCCCCTTCTCTATAAAAAATAGAAAAAATAAAATTGCTGGGCATAGTGGTGCATGCCTGTAGTCCCAGCTACTTTGGAGGCTGAGGCAGGAGGATTGCTTGAGCCTAGGTGTTGGAGGTTGCAGTGAGCTATGATGCTGCTATTGCACTATAGCCTGGGCGACGAGCGAAACTCTATCTCTAAATTAATTAATTAATTAATTAACTGTGAGAACTTAGGTAAGTCACTTAACTCAGTTGCCTCATCAGTAAAATGGGGCTAATAATAGTACATATTTCATAGTGTTGTGGAGGGATTGTGTGACTTCATACATGTAATGCATTTAGATAAGTGCCTAAGGGAGAGGGAACCTAGAGATTAAGAGAAGTTTAAAAGGCATACCAACAAAATGCAATACATATGAACTAAGAGACATGTCCATCAGATAAAATATGTGGACCTTTGGGGATGGATCCTGATTAGAACAAGGAAATTGGAAACAATATTATGAAAACAATTGGTAAAATTTCAATATTGACAGATAACAAGCAATTATTGTTATATTTTAGGTGTTAATGGAATTGTGTTGTTATTATTTTTTTTTTTTTTTTTTGAGACAGAGTCTCACTCTGTTGCCCATGATAGGGTGCCGTGGAGTCAGCCTAGCTCACAGCAACCTCAAACTCCTGGGCTCAAGCAATCCTTCTGCCTCAGCCTCCCGAGTAGCTGGGACTACAGGCATGCGCCACCATGCCGGGCTAATTTTTTCTATATATTTTTAGTTGGCCAATTAATTTCTTTCTATTATTAGCAGAGACGAGGTCTCACTCTTGCTCAGGCTGGTTTCAAACTCCTGACCTCCAGCAATCCAATAGGTCCTCCCGCCTAGACCTCCCAGAGTGCTAGGATTACAGGCGTGAGCCACCCCAGCCACCCCGGCCTGTGTTATTATTTTTTAAGGATCTTTTATCTTTTAAAAATGTATACTGAAGTATTTAGACATGAAAAGCCTGAAATCTGCTTCAAAATAATCAAGTGATGGAGGAGACGGGTATAGATGATAAAAGATTAGCCAAACGTTGCTTACCGCAACATTGTTTTTTAAAAAATACTATTCTCTTATGTTTGTGTTTGAAATTTTACAAGGCAAAGTTTTTAAATTACCGTTTAGAAATACTGGTCCATAGTATTTACTATTATTACATACTTGGCATGTATAATATTACCTAATGCCTGCTTTTCAGATTACAATGTATTTTCATTTACATTATGTCTTTTAGCTTTCACACTAAACCTTAGAGGTTGGGAATTAGTACCCCTATCTACAAATGAGAAGACTGAACCAGAGCAAGGCCCTGCAATATGCCACTTCCATTCTTCCAGCTTCCTGGGGACTCTCGGAGTAGGGGGTAACCTGCAGCCACTAGACACAAAGTTCTTGCTTCTTTTAATGGTTGTAGTGAGGTCTCACGGGAAGAGAAACTAAACCAACACAAAAATGATCCACTTAGGAATATTTATCAGACAAAATATGAGCTTACATTTGCACATGAGAAAAATTCTAACTGTTGCTTTAAAAGGTAGTCTCCGGAGAAAAAGAATAGAACACAAGAGAAGAGATTAAATCATAAAGGAAAAATTCTCTGCATCAAGTTTGTATTTCCCTTACAAAGCTGTTTATTATTTAAAGTCTTCTACATTAATTTTATAGCCTCTACCCAACCTGTTCAATTTCCCTGAAAAAATAAGACTAGAATGAAGGCTAGGGAACTAGAGATGAGAAACTGTGTTGGGAGGCAGGAAACCGTCACATCCCAGTGGCGAGGCCCAGGCACCCAACAGCTCTGTTCCACCTTAAGAAGCTTTAGCCCCTGCCCAAGCCGAGCAGTCACTCAGCTCCTCCCACCCCCGTGTCAGCTCCGGCCCGGGAACGTGGGGCAGGGAGGAAAGACGCACTGAATGGAAAGATTGCCGCCAGAGGCAGCAGGTCTCTCCTCTCCCCGGCTCCACCGGCGCAAGGAGAGGCGTGTGAAACACGGGCCCTCGGGTTTGGGTTCCTTGCCCGAGGACTTCTGGCTTGGGGGTGCGTCCTGCTGAATCCGTGGGTGGGGAGAGGCACGGAGGTGGGACCCATCTCGGGGTGGGGTCAGATGGGGGCGGAACTGGGCACGTGAAGCATACGGTATGCTGTGATCCTGAGCTGAAAGTTGTAAGTTCCCTCGTTCCCAACGCAGCTCTTCAAATCTTTTCCAAAAGAGGGGGCAAGTTTTCCATTCTCCGCCCCAATTCCCCGTCTTCATTTTAATTGGTTGGGTTTAGGATGGGCTGGGCCCAAGGTTGCGTGTTGATTGGCTACGTAAGTAATCCATCACAGATGACGCAAGCGAGGGGCGGCTATTTAGAGGAGGAAGTGAAGATTATTTTGGTACCTCCTACCCCAACTACTGATTGGTTGAAGTTTGCAGTGATGTAAAGCAAGGCGTAAAAAATGTCCACTAAAGCGAAGGGCCTATTGGCCATTCTCTCAGGGACGAAGTCTAGGGTGGGACTGGGAAGAGCCGGCAGGACTCTGTTATTGTAGGAAAGGACCAAATTGATTGAAACCCGGAAATGAGTTTAGAAGAACACTGAAGGAAAACGAGGGAAATCCGCAGCACCTTCCTTGCCCTCAAACAAGGTCATTTCCTGCATGGAATCGATAGTTTCCTGTTTACTCCTCCGAAGTCTGTGTGTACCCTGGCTTTCTGGAATATACATGATAATTAAATTCTTAGGAACCTTTTATCCCAGACCTCTCAAGTACTTATGTTACCTAATAGAATGAATGAGACACAGGAAAGGAAAAGCATGGAGTTTAACTCTGCCTTTAGAGAAGGACAGGGAAAGTGAAGCTCTAATATTATATAATAGAAAGCTAAAGACTGACCCTGGGACATAGTATACAAGCAGGCGGATTACTAAAGAAACCATTTGTATAATAAGTAGTTGGAGAGGATTGGGTGGAGGTGATGAGAACTGTAAAAATGTGGCTAAAGAAAGGGTATAATCACATATAGAAGCCTTCCTGGGTGGGAACTCTATTTTATTCATCTTATCTCCAGTGCCTGGCAGTATTGGGTACACAGTAGGTGGACAACTGCTGAACTGAACCAAACCAGAATGAGAAGACCTTTAATACGGTATACCGGACACATCCTAAAGATGCCAGACTTTTAGAATATTCTTTAAAAGGTCTCTATGCCAATTTTATGACTCTGAAAAAATGTTTCACACTCACCACCTGGGTAAGTACAGCCATAAATTGAGAAGACCTACCTGAAAAGCTACCTACCTGGGAAAATGCTACCATTTTCTCAATACCCTGAGGCCTTTAAAATTTGAAAGCAGATTTCCTCTCAACCTAATCCATTTATCTTTCTGGAAAATTTGAAAAGATAATGGGATTAGTGAAAAGATGCCCTCTACTTCCAGTGAGTGTTTAACCTACAATCTGTGGTTAGAGGCTAGGAAGAACTTACTATTTGAGAGCTTGAGAGATATTATCTATACTGTTGTTAATTGTGGAATCATTTGCTTCCCAGCATGAATTTTCTAGTCCAGAGTTACTCTTACTTACAGCTAGATTTCCACAGTGCTTTAACATTGTCTAAAAACTGTATTCTGAACTTGAGGGAACTGTGCAAGAATTTCTCCTTCATATTATAACTATCTTCATCACAGGACCCTGCCAGGGCTATTGGTCAAGATTCTGCAACATGTATTTCCTGTTTATGCAAAAGGATCCTATCACTTTAGGATTTTCTAGGATCTTCTAGGTCAGTTGATTTACAAGAGTGTATACCATCCTGGCTCTTTAGTATCATTATGGCAATAGTTTTAGAAACAAGGAACAGGAGGCAGCTATATTTGCAATAACAAAAATACAATGGGAAAATTGTTACTACACTATAAATAATTCTGTCACAATGAAGTATATGTTACCTATGCTAAAAGGAGGGGGGAATGTTAAAATTTTCAGAAGTTGTGTTTGAGAGAAAAGTATACTTTGTTTCTAGTAATGTTAAATAAATCATGTGAAAACATACAGAACATTATCTTTAGGTTAATAATCAAACACTTATAGCACTGTCACTTTCCCTTTGATGGTTCCCAATAAGCCAAAATAGAAATTGTCTTGAGGAGACCAAGAGCACAGCACCAAGTCTGAAGAAGAAAAATACTGTCATTGTTCCTAGTCCCAGATCTATGCCCTCCAACATGTAAAGGAGTGGAGGCCCAAGAAACAGATACAAGGCCTCAAAAGACCAGGGATGAAAGCGCCAGGTTGCACTGCATTTGGCGTTTATGGACAGAAGAAAAGGAAAAGCAGGGTCATTGGAGGAGCTGGTAGAGGCATAGAAGGGACACTGTACTTACTCTTGTCCAGTCAGGTATTATATCTGTCCAGGTTGATTACAATAAACAGAAACTACTTTAAGTAGAAAAGGCTTTAGTACAGGGACTTACATGTTTACAAAATATTGGAAGTAATGGAGGGACAGGGTCTCTGCTGTGTCCCAGAAATGGCTCCAAGAATGAGACCACTAAACTCACACACCAAGGAAGCTTCAGAAAGGTGAAGAATCAAAACTATATTGCTGAAACTGTTGAGTTCAAGAACACCCTACGCTAGCTGTGATCCAGGAATCAGGAGGCTGCTGTTGCTAATACTCCTTCAACAGCCTTCAACAGCCATGAAACTAGTGAGTAGACCCTGGAACACTACTGTAGAAAAACATCCATGACCATGCTAGCCAGCAGCAACAGCCAAAGCAGCCAGCAGATGGCCCCTGCCTCGCTTCTACTTTTCAACTCTCTTGTGCATGCAAATTATTGTTAGATCATAATTTACAGCTAGAATCCTGGCTGCAATAAAATCTGGGAAATAATAGTTTTTGGTTTTCCAGCCTCTGCAGTACAGAAAGGCTTTTAAAAGGAGATAGTATGTGGGCCACTTGTATCCACCACAACTATATATGGATCTGCATTAAAAAGATTTACTTGGTAATAAGTAGCATGAAAGAAAAGGATTCTGAGCCAGATGCAGCACAAGAATGAAGCAAAAGTCTGTTCTAGACTCTTTTGTTTTATAAACTAGCAGAGAAATAAGGAAAAGCACAGAACACAAAAGTATTTCCAAACTACAACTACCATGACCATCATTTCATAAAAATTAACATTTTAATACCAAAAAGGTAGGAAGGCTATAGTCTCAGAATTTAAGAACTGAATAAATTTAATATCAAGAAAAATATTACTTTGTCCTTTCCTTTCTCAATGAACATTTGTTCCTGTGTGGCAGGCTCTGAAACCACTGAGGTAGTATCAGATCACTGCCCTAGCAGAGAGGAAACTTGGCTGTTTGCCCCACCCTGCTAAGGATATGCTGAACAATCTTGAACAAGTCACTTTACCACTGGGCCTTCATTTGTTACAAACTCAAATTAGTACTGGCTGAGCATGGTGGCTGACACCTGTAATCCTAGCACTCTCGGAGGCCAAAGCAGGAGGATCGCTTGAGTTCAGGAGTTCAAGACCAACCTGACCCCATCTCTACAAAAAATATAAAAATTAGCTGAGCATAGGTGTGCCTGTAGTCCCAGCTACTTGGGAGGCTGAGGCAAAAGGATTGCTTGAGCCTAGGAGTTTGAGGTTGCCGTGAGCTATGCTGACACCATGGCACTCTAGCCTGGGCAACAGAGTAGGACTCTGTTTCAAAAAAATAAATTACCCCATAATATGCTGAAATAAAATTAATTAATTAAAATAAAATTAGAACTATGAATAAATATTAATATTTAAGAAGGGGGAAAAGATATGGAAGAAAGTTTCCAAGATATAATAAGAAAAATTGTTAATTAAAAAATAAGAAAAGCATTATATTAGTGGACTTCTTAGTTCCCTTACAATTCTAAAAGTCTATTTAATTTTTTTCTGGACTGCTATAATGACCTTTTACCTAGACTTCAGCTTATAGACTCTACTTATGCTAAATCATACCATTTCAGTGACCCAGATTTAACAAATGACCAAGATTTTTTTTATGTTACTCCTGTTCAAAAGTCCATAAAATATAATCCATACTATTGAGCCTGGCATTCAAGGCCCTCTTCAACCTGGCCCTAATCTGTATTTCTCACTATTCCCTGCTCCCAAAAAATGGCATCACCTGAATGAGTGCCTTTGTTTCTGTTACCATTTCCTCCATTGCATTTTAAAAAATACTCATTGAGATATTGAGCATCTCTCATGTGCTGGACTTTGTGTTAGATACTTCAATAAATTCAAAGAAGAATCAGGCTCAGTCTCCCTATGAGGGTGACCAACCATGCCAGGCTGCCCAGGACTACCTAAAAGTCCCACATCCTGAGAAAACCCTCAGCTCTGGAAAAACTGAAACAGTTGATCACCCTAGTCTCTGGCCCACAAGAACTTATGAAGATCTTAAGATTCCCTGTAACTCAGAAATTCTGCCGAGCTGCATACTCTTTTTCCTAGCTTTCTTCCAAGGTAAGTATTTTGGACTTCCCCAACAATTAGCATAAGATCAAACACTGTCCTCAAGCAACGGCTTTCATTTTTGTGCCTCCTCCTAGATTATGAATTTCTGAAAGGCAGAGATATCTTTCCACATCTCCACAGTACCTACTAGTGCTTCATACAGTGATTATAATATGAATATATGTTGAAGTGAATTGAGGGAAACTTGCACAAATTAACACTTCCAGCTATTTTTCTTAATTAAAAAACATTTTAGGCTGGGCGTGGTGGCTCACGCCTGTAATCCTAGCACTCTGGGAGGCTGAGGCAGGATGATCGTTTGAGCTCAGGAGTTTGAGACTAGCCTGAGCAAGAGCCAGACCCCATCTCTACTAAAAATAGAAAGAAATTAGCTGGACAACTAAAACTATATAGAAAAAATTAGCCGGGCATGGTGGCGCATGCCTGTAGTCCCAGCTACTCGGGAGGCTGAGGCAGAAGGATTGCTCGAGCCCAGGAGTTTGAGGTTGCTGTGAGCTAGGCTGATGCCACGGCACTCTAGCCCAGGCAACAGAGCAAGACTCTGTCTCAAAAAACAAACAAAAAACTTTTTAAGTATAACACATGCAGGAAAATGTTCAGTTAGATGATTGTTTTTACAAAATGAACAAGCATCCAAACCAAGTCACAGAACACATCCCAGAATCACTCATGTGCCTTCCCAGTCACAACCTCTCAAAGCGTGACCACAATCTAGATTTACAATATCGCAAATTAGTTTTGTCTATTTTTTGACCTTTATCTAAATGGAATCATTCAATATGTTCTCTTTTGCATTTGGTTTCTTTTAGCCCTGTGTTTGTGAGACTCATCCATATCATTGCATGTAGTACATTCACTTTCATTGCTATATATACTATTCCATTGTGTGAAAATTCCACAATGTATTTATTCATTCTCCTGTTAATAGACATTTGTGTTATTTCCATCTTGACGCTATTATGAATACTACTGAGATGAAAATTCTAGTACCTTTTTTTTTTTGGTGAACACATGTATG
>VBSM01003220.1:1562118-1574392 GCA_008086735.1 Cheirogaleus medius | reverse complement strand
TTTTTGAGACAGAGTCTTGTTCTGTCACCTTGGGTAGAGTGCAATGGCATCATCATAGCTCACTGCAACTCCTGGGCTCAAGAGATCTTCTTGCCTCAGCCTCCAGAGTAGCTGGGACTACAGGCGCATGCCACCATGCCTGGCTAACTTTTCTATTTTTAGTAGAGACTAATTTTTCTATTTTTAGTAAAGACAGGGTCTCACTCTGGTCAGGCTGATCTTATACTCCTGAGCTCAAGCAGTCCTCCCACCTCAGCCTCCCAGTGCATTAGGATTACAGGCATGAGCCACCTCACCAGCCCAAAGAACTTAATTGTTCATTTCATTCCATTTTAATTCATTTAAGTTCATATTTAAAAACTGAAGCAGAGTGGTGGTGGGGGGAACTTAAGAAGTGTAAGAAAAAATGGAAGCAGTATAAAATGTTTTTGTTGAACACAGCATTATTGTTTTAATAAGACTACAATTGACCTTGATCCATTGTATTATAAATTTAGTGTCCCAATTAAATATTATAAATTTAGTGTCCCAATTAAGATGTGCTCTAAGTATAAAATACATGTTGGATTTTGAAAGCCTAGTACAAAAAAAAGTAAAATATCTCATTAATAATTTTTTATATTACTTACACTTTGAAATGAGAATTTGGGGGTATATTACATAAAATATATTATATATTTATTTATATATTAAATAAAATATATTAAAATTAACCCATTTCTTTTAATTTTTTTAATGTTAGCCACTGGAAAAGTTTAAATTACATATATGACTCACATTATATTCCTATGGGACAGCACTGATCTAGACTTTATTCAATAATCATTAAAGATATTTGAGTAGGAAATTGTTATAATCAGAATTTTGGGTTAGGATCATTTATCTAGCATTCCTGGTGTGGAATAGGTTAATTTTTGAAGAAGAGATTAGAATAGATTAGATTAGAAGAAGAGATTAGAAGAGATTAGAATAGGGAAGACCCCTTAGCAAGTGTTAAGGGACTGGGAGCTGGGATTAGGCCCTTCAGGATCAATAGAAATGATGAATAGTTTAAACCCAGTTTAGACAGGAAAATCAACATTTCTCAAATTTTTTCTTCTTTCACCCTGAGGACTTCTTTTCTGCAGTGCCTTCAGATTCAAAGGAACTCTGCCTACACCTAACCTAATAAAGGAAGATTTCAAAATGATGTGCATTAACAAAAGTTGTTCTTTATAAAGAATATTATAAATGCAAACAAAGTCTTAGAGCAGTCATTAGCTTTTTTGTGTGCCTTGAATGCCATTTATGTTGTTTTATGAAAAGGACAGTTTTCCTTGTCTTTACCTCAATGTGTCTAAAGCCCTGTATTCGCTAACTTTAAGATTTTCTTGTTTGTTTTCCACTTGGTTATCTCACTAGCAAACATCCATCCTGCAAACAAGTATTCTTTCATTCCCTTTTTTTCTAAATTATTTCCACTGAGTCCACTTGCTCAAATCATTCCCTTTCTTCTAAGCAGGCCTGCATTAAACCATTAACAGTAAATTTCATAACATTCCTCCCCCACGTCTTCTATTTTGAAATGTACCCATCACATTTCCTCCTCTTGTTTTTAGTAAAGATAGAGGAAGATCTCACAAGGAATCAAATGACATGTTTCAGGGCATCTGGCCTTGCTTGCCTCCTGGCATACTTATCCACCATGACTGATGACCAGAGCTGCCACCGGGACTGGGACTGGGACTGTGCGGGGCTTCTCCCAAAGTCCACCAAAGACCCATCAACCAACCAATCTCCCCAAACACATCAACAAACAGTCATTTTGAGCAACTATTCTCTGTTGCCCAGGGTGAGGATTATCTGTCTTGAACATTTCTGTTACTGTGGGGAACAAGGCCAGTACTAAACTGTTTTGGTTTTTTTTCAGGAGCTTCTGAGGTCCCTCTGGCTAGAGGAATATTTGTCTCAATATGTTCAACACAGTTTTAGATTCTTGAGATTCTGTTGAATTCTAGTTGTAACCTTTACAAAACATACATGGTTTGAAGTAGAACCTTTTCCGTCACTACTAGCCAGTTTAAACTTTTTTTTTTTTTTTTTTTTTTTTGAGACAGAGTCTGGCTCTGTTGCCCGGGCTAGAGTGCCATGGTGTCAGCCTAGCTCACAGCAACCTCAAACTCTTGGGCTCAAGCGATCCTTCTGCCTCAGCCTCCTGAGTAGCTGGGACTACAGGCATGTGCCACTGTGCCTGGCAAATTTTTTCTATATATTTTTAGTTGTCCGGCTAATTTCTTTCAATTTTTTAGTACAGACGAGGTCTCACTCTTGCTCAGGCTGGTCTCAAACTCCTGAACTCGAGCCATCCTCCCGCCTTGGCCTCCCAGAGTATTAGGATTACAGGCATAAACCACTGCGCCGGCCCAATTTAAGCTTTTTTAAAGGTAATTTTCTCAGACTGAGTTTAGCCAAAGAAAGCAGGTCTCAGATCTCTCTCCTTTCACCTTCCCTTGTTTCTTACCAAGAAGAAAATATTCTACTTGTCACAGATTTCAAACATCTAACACTTGACCCTCGGTGTTATCTTTCTCTATAGAAGCTTTACACAAATTATTTGGAAACAGGTATAATCCTGGGCCTTCAAAATTACTTCATTGAGGCCAGGTGAGGTGGCTCACACCTGTAATCCTAGCACTCTGGGAGGCCAGGGCAGGTGGCTAGCTCAAGGTCAGGAGTTTGAAACCAGCCTGAGCAAGAGCAAGACCCCATCTCTACTATAAATAGAAAGAAATTAATTGGCCAACTAAAAATATATATATAAAAAATTAGCCGGGCATGGTGGCGCATGCCTGTAGTCCCAGCTACTCGGGAGGCTGAGGCAGAAGGATCACTCCAGCCCAGGAGTTTGAGGTTAATGTGAGCTAGGCTGATGCCACAACACTCTAGCCCGGGCAACAGAGCAAGACTCTATCTCAAAAAAGAAAAACAAAATAAAACAAATATACTGAACTTAAAAAAATTTTTTTTAATAATTTAAAGTTAAAAATTGATGCAGTTTAAAATATTTTTCTGTTAAACACAACTTTGTTGTTTTGGTAGGACTACATATCACTTTAACCTGTAGATGTAAAATATATACTGTGTTTCAAAGACTTTGCACAAAAAAGAAAGTAAACTATCTTATTAATAATTTTATATTGATTCCATGTTGAAATGATAATATTTTGAATATATTGGGTTAAATAAAATAATTATTAAAATTAATTTCTCTTCTTTCTTTTAAAATTTTTTATGTGGCTACTAGAAAATGTAATGTGACATGCTCTCATTACCTTTCTATTGGACAGCGCTGCCTTATGGGATATTCTTTTTCTTTTGGTTTGGCAACCAAATTCAGTTGCTGTGGTAACTAAAGGGGCCTCTCTGCCTTTCATGGAAGTCAAGGGTGAGATGGGGAAGGGGAAGTATCATCAGATCAGATTTAGAAAATATCTTCATTTAAGGAACAGTAGACAATGTAAGTAATCTGGTTTGTTTCATTAACATCAATTTGGATTCTAGGCCCTCAACCAAAACCTTAAAGGAAAATGCACTTCCTCCACCTCACTGTGGAGAAAAGTTGTATCTATTTACCCATCTTCCTTCACCCCACCCCACTCCAGTAGTGGACATTAGAACTATTGATATTTCCCCTCCAACAGAGCCTTGATATTATCTCCCAATTACCCCACATTTTAAACACAAACTACATTGTTTTGCTTTGTTTACTCTCACAGTGGAGCCACTTTTCTTTCTCCCTCATTAACCTTTGTCTTTGTCAGCTCCCATTTTTCTTATTTTGTTTTCCTACTTACCTTATTCGGGTTTTTTGCATAATTTAGTAATCAGATATCTATCTACCTCACATTTTTCTTTCAAGAAACTCATAGTCTGGGCGGGGCCTGGTGGCTCACGCCTGTAATCCTAGCACTCTGGGAGGCAGAGGCGGGAGGATCGCTCAAGGTCAGGAGTTGGAAACCAGCCTGAGCAAGAGTGAGACCTGTCTCTACTAACAATATAAAGAAATTAATTGGCCAACTAAAAATATATAGAAAAAATTAGCCGGGCATGGTTGGCACATGGCTGTAGTCCCAGCTACTCAGGAGGCTGAGGCAGGATAGCTTGAGCCCAGGAGTTTGAGGTTGCTGTGAGCTAGGCTGAAGCCATGGCATTCTAGCCCAGGGAAGAGTGAGACTGTCTCAAAAATAAAAATAAAAATAATAAAAAAGGAAACTCATAGTCTGAAACTAATAGGATATTAATAATCCTTCCCAGTGTGTAAGAATCAGTTATCCTTTTTTATTTTTTAAATGGAAGAAGAGAAACACTATAAATTCCTCATGGCTCAAAATCTGTTATATAGCACGTGCTCAGTAAATACCTGTTTAATTGAATTGGATATTTTTTGTGTTTCTATAAGCCTGAGACTAGCAGCAAAGCAATGCAGAATTCAAAGTGGGTGGTATGGTGGATGCCTTAAGGAATTTGGATTGTATCCCATAGGCGTTGATCTGCTCCTTCCTGTTGCCCCGCTTAGTCTGCCTCCTAGAAAACCAGGTGTCCTTTCCCCCAGGTGAGATTATGCTAACCAGAGGACAAGTATAGCCAAAAACTGGCCAAATTCTTCCCACGATTTTCTTATCGTCCTTCCTTCCCCTTTGAGATTGCAGACCCTAAAAAACTTAAAAAAAAAAAAAAAGATTGCAGACCCTACCTACAATAAAGAAGCAGCTGGTAAATTCGTAGGATTATGAATTCTTTCTGCTAACACTCCTTCAAACAACCTTAAATCACTGATAGTTGTACCCACTCGAACTTTCCTTTTACAGATATATTTCTTCTCATTTCTCTGCAGATTTAATTAATCTCGAGCTGATGCGAGAGCAAAAAAATAGTGTATTTGCCCTCCCCCAAGGCTTTTCTGGTGATGTTTTGTCTGTGAAACTAAGAGGCTGTAGCTGCTATACAGGAGGGACGACGTAAAAGATGAGCTTAAAAAAAACAACAACGGGGGGTGGAGTGACAGGATGTGGTTTTAAAACGAGGGAGGGCATTGCCTTAGGGTGATAACCAGGGGGGCTGGGGGAGGGGAGTACCGAAATTCTGATAACGCAAAATTCCCAGTGGTCACGAGGATAACTGGGGCGGGTGTGGGGTGGGGCTGGGGGCCTGTCGCCCTTCCAGGCTCCACCCTTTGCAGAGATTATAACTGGCGTGACCGCGGACAGAGCCAGAGATGCTGTAATGGTGAGAGTGGGTTTCGGAGCAATCCTGAGGACCTGAAGAAAACTTGCTACCGAGAAGGACATTTGAAGGTTTTGTTGGCTGGAAGAGGTATCTCTGGAATCCCACTTCCAGATCTTTCTCGAAGATTTGAAAAGAATTAGGTTAGGGACATGGGGACACAGAAGGTAAGAACGTTATAATTTCTGGTTATTTTTGCTTGTTTGGGGCAAACTCAGAAAGGCAAATCTTGACGGTGATTGCCTTGTTCTGTTTTCTCCTGATTCACCAAAGCCATCTCAAGGCCTTTTCATTTCTTCTCCAGCCCGCAGTGCTCTACTTTCACTGGTTCTCTTTGAACGTCATATTCGATGAAAGATTTATCCCTGTTCTGTTCACCTTCCTATCGTAGGAAAGTCACCTGGAGAAGTTGTGTTTACTTCTCAGGTTTATTTTCATAACTATACGCTACTGAGGCCGAGAGATGGTTGGGTGTTCAGAGGATCAGGGGCTGCTTGACTGTGTGGATTACAAGTGTGGGCTCCAGAGCCAGTGTGAAGACTTCTCTGGAAGCATTGAAAGGACCTGGGGTCTGTTTGGGGTGCAGCGCAGCGTCCTACCATCTGTTCTGTATCCTGTAGGATTCCCTGGATACTAGGGAGAGAGAATTCCAGTTGTCCTTCCTGCTGTGGTTATGATTTGAGTGCAGGGTATATGAATATATTTTTATGTGTTGTGTATGCAGTATTTGTAGGGAGAAAGGCATTTTCACCTGGAAAAATTTGTTTGAAAATGAAGGAAAATAGGGAAATGATGGAAAAAATTAGACTGAAGTGTAAAAGGTCATCCAAGATAGTGAATTATGAGAGGAGAAAGGTTTTTTTTATTAAAAAGGGAAAGGATTTAACAGGAGGAGCTTTGTACTGGCAGGACCTCTGGGGTGCTGATGCTTAGCTGGGACTGAGACGCCTCAAGGCCGGGAGGCAGAAGGCAAGGTCAGCTCGGCAGCTGAAGCTCCCGCACTGCTATTCTGGCTGACCTGAAAGGAAAGGATTTGTGATAGGAAAGGCCGAAGGGAATGGCCTCAGGCGTAGAAATTGAGCTGCCCCAAGGCCGAAAGCTAAAATAATACCCACTTGTCCATTTGAATTATTCCCAGCAAGGTGAAAGATGACTTTTTGATTCCCCCCACTAAGAAATGTCTCCTATATGTCAGGTTGGGATTATGCAGAGTGTCCCCCACCACACACACACACACACACACACACACGGGAGGGGGGGGCGGGAGTAGCAGAGCAGTATTTGGTAAACGGGGAAGACTTTCAAATTTGGCCGGGATGCAGTGGGTAGATAGGGTAGGTTACATGGTCCTGAGAGATAAGAGCCTCAAAGACAACGCATACCATGGCTACCACTCCAGCTTCAGTGAATCTGGGGTACAGGTGAGACTACACTGGATCTGGCTGTTTCCAAAATAATCAGTTCTTAGGAATCCTACTTAAGGCTGTCTTTTCTTCTGCCCTCCCAGTTCTTTTTTATTTATTTATTTATTTATTTATTTTTTGAGACAGAGTCTCACTCTGTTGCCCCAGCTAGTGTCCTGGCTCCAGCTTAGCTCATGGCAATCTCAAATTCCTGGGCTCAAGGGATCCTCTGGCCTCAGTCTGGGACTACAGGCATGCGCTACTACACCCAGCTAATTATTTTTTTAATATATTTTTAGTTGTTCGGCCAACCAAATTTCTTCCTATTTTTTAGTAGAGACGGGTTCTCACTCTTGCTAAGGCTGGTCTCAAATTCTTGAGCTCAAGCAATCCTCCCGCCTCAGCCTCCCTGAGTGCTAGGATTACAGGCGTGAGCCACCACACCTGGCCCCTCCCAGTTCTTGAGCACTGTTCTGTACTTGTCTTTACCTGGTGCAGGTTTTAAATGCTTCCAAACTGACTAACCCAGTTTCTCTTCTTCCTTACCTAATTTTCTTGCCATTTTCCCCAAGTTAACCCCACATTCTTATCTCCATATGAGTTCTTCATTATAACCTATACCTTTATGTTCCCCATTGATTACCTAAATGTCCTAAGATTTTTGTCTGTTTCATACCACTCATAGGTCAAGTTCTCCTAATACAGTTTCATAATTAATAAGAGACAATAATCATCAAAAGTTTTAAGGATTGTTTCTTCTTTCCTCCCTCTCCTGCCCTCCCTCAGGTCACCCCATCTCTGATCTTCGCCATTGCCATTGCTACAATCGGCTCTTTCCAGTTCGGCTACAACACTGGAGTCATCAATGCTCCTGAGGCGGTAAGTGCCAGGCAGTGAGAGTTAGAATTTGGCATAAGGATGTTACTCCTTTCATGTGAGTAGGATTTAAAGAATTCAGAATTTAAGACAAACTTTGTATCTAGGTTGGCTAAAATGGAAGAGGGAGAATATTGGTGGGGAAGTCTAATGGAGTCATTTAATCCAAGCAGAAGGCTCATTTGCTGCCGTACTCTGGCCCATACCAGTTCTTACTCTCCTTCTCTCCACATAGTGATACACTTCCTATATTATCCTTTAGGGGTTAGTTACAAAGGAGGGGGTGCTCTTAGGAAAGGGCTGAGGTAGACAATGAACATCAGTGCTGCCACCTACTGGGGCTTTCAGGACTAATAAAAAACGAGTCTTCTGAGATAGTAATATTAACTCCAGTATGTCATCTGTCTCTTCTATCCCCAAATAGTCATGCCTTTGATCCTCTACCTGTAAAGTAAAGGTAAAGTTGTTCTCTCAGGGAGGAAATGATCCCTAATGTTTGTATCTTTTGTTCTCATCCAACTGTTAATAGTCTGTCCTCCACCCATTTTATATTGCAGATCATAAAGGACTTTATCAATTACACTTTGGAAGAGAGGCTAGAAGACCTTCCCACAGAAGTGTTGCTCACATCCCTCTGGTCCTTGTCTGTGGCCATCTTCTCCGTTGGTGGTATGATTGGCTCCTTTTCCGTTGGACTCTTTGTCAACCGCTTTGGCAGGTATTGACCAGAAGCTGGGCGAGGAAGTGGGCTATACTGGTTGCATTGAGGGCAGATATAGAGAATTAGGACGGGAAGTAATGGTACATTTGAATGAGAACACTTCAAATTCTAATCAAAGGAAACCTAGTCCAAATGGCCCTGAGTATGACTGTTCTTACTTGGAGCTCTTCTACCCTGCATAGCTTCTGCCAGCCTTGCAAGAGGTAGGCCATGTGAATTTTTGTTCTTTGCAGTCCAGGTTAGGCTAGTTCAGAGTTATTTTCTAGTAAGCTCAACTGTGGAGTTTCCCAGAAACATAATTAATTCAGAAGGTCTGAAGTTGTTTACTTTTCTGAAAAATTTTGTGGTTTCATACAAGTGTTATCATTATATTACACGAGATTGGTAGAAAATATTTTTGTAATTCTTGGTCTGTGGCAAATGTGGATAATAGCCAAATAACTGAATTGAATTCTTTTCCCCAAAAAAGAAAACTGAATCTTATCATTCTACTCTAGCTTAATATGTCTTAGAGAGTAGGATATACTTTCAGTAATGACCGATGAAGAAGCCATTTAGTTAGATGTTCTCAAAATGTAAATGGAATTCAGGTTTAAAAAATTAATATGGCAACATTATTTTGATAATGTCTATTATTATTATTGGTTTTTTGGTTTGTTTGTTTGTTTTTTGAGACAGAGTCTCACTCTGTTGCCTGGGCTAGAGTGCTGTGGCTGTCAGCCTAGCTCACAGCAACCTCAGATTCCTGGGCTCAAGTGATCCTTCTGCCTCAGCCTCCCAAGTAGCTGGGACTACAGGCATGCACCACCATGCCTGGCTAATTATTTCTTTTTCCTATTTTTGGTAGAGACTGGTTCTCACTGTTCCTCAGGCTGGTTTTGAACTTCTGACCTTGAGCGATCCTCCCTCCTCGGCCTCCCAGAGTGCTAGGATTACAGGCGTGAGACACCGTGCCTGGCCTATGATTTATTATTATTTTTTAAAGAGGCAGGGTCTTGTTATATTGCCCAGGCCAGACTTGAGCTCCTGGACTCAAGTAATCCTCCCAACTAGAAATGTTCTGATAATAGAAAGTGAAAAACAGAAAAGTTAGACCGAAAGAGAAGGAGATAGAAGCCCGGAGAAGAGCAGAATAATGAGGAAGGAAAGGGAGAGATTCAGAGCTTACCACGTTGCTGATCTCACTTTGTCTTTGATTAATGTTACAGGCGCAATTCAATGCTTATTGTGAACCTGTTGGCCATTGCTGGTGGCTGCCTCATGGGGTTCTCTAAAATAGCCGAGTCATTTGAAATGCTGATCCTGGGCCGCTTGGTTATTGGCATCTTCTGTGGACTCTGCACTGGTTTTGTGCCCATGTACATTGGAGAAGTCTCTCCTACTGCCCTACGGGGTGCCTTTGGCACTCTCAACCAGCTGGGCATTGTCATCGGGATCCTGGTGGCTCAGGTACTGTAGAAATTCTCATGCCTAATGAGTGTTATAGTTTCATGACTCATTAAGAGTTAACATAGGTAAAGCGTATATTCAGTTGCATGTGTAAGTTTCACGTATTATTTTTATTTTTATTTTATTTATTTATTTCTATTTTTAGTAGAGACAGGGTCTAGCTCTTGCTCAGGCTGGTTTTGAACTCCTGACCTTGAGCGATCCGCCCGCCTCGGCCTCCCAGAGTGCTAGGATTACAGGCGTGAGCCACCGCGCCCGGCCTCACGTATTATTTTTACTGTAGCACAAAGATAGTACTAAAGAAGCAGGCAGGGTAGAGAAAGGAAAAGAAGCACAATTTGTTTCTTTTCCCGTGGTAAGGAGAAATATTTTCTGAACTTTTTTTTTGTAATGAACTTGTCTGGCCTATGAAGTATGGGTTTTAATAGCATTATCTTTGGGTTTCTAGATCTTTGGTCTGGAAGTCATCTTGGGGTCTGAAGAGCTATGGCCCGTGCTATTAGGCTTCACCATCATTCCAGCTATTCTACAAAGTGCAGCCCTTCCATTTTGCCCTGAAAGTCCTAGATTCTTGGTCATTAACAGAAAGGAAGAGGAGATTGCTAAGGAGAGTGAGTATCCTTCACGCTTCACTATAGCAATTGTAGGGTTGTGGTTTCTTTTAAGGATGAGGGTATTGGATCTATTTTTTGTTAATCCCTTTCCCTGGCCGTCAGAACCCAAGTGAAGAGTTTTCGGATGACTCTTGAATCAAACTTTCAACCCCTGCAATCCTTAAAAAACAAGGTGAGAAAACAAGCTCAGGCGTGGATTTCACTGATCACCTCATCCCGTTTGGCTTCTTCCCAGCTGTCTTACAGGAAAAATGAATTTGGGGCACATTGTCTTTATCCTTTCCTCTTTGTTCTTTTCACCAGTTCTCCAGCAGTTGTGGGGCACCCAGGATGTGTCCCAGGACATCCAGGAGATGAAAGATGAGTGTGCCAGGATGGCACAAGAAAAGCAAGTCACTGTGCTGGAGCTCTTTAGAGCACCCAACTACCGACAGCCCATCGTCATTTCCATCGTGCTCCAGCTCTCTCAGCAGCTCTCTGGGATCAACGCTGTGAGTATCTACTTTTGAGTCCTACAGTATTTCACTTAAAGCATTTACCAGGAGTGAGTGGCATTAGTCATGGCTCACCTTCTTATATATACGGAGTCTGAAGTCCCTCACAGTGCTTGCCAAATAGTAGCCACTCAGAAAATGTTGATTATCTAGGTTTTGATTGGGTTTTATTTTTTATTTCTTAAAATTATAGTATATATTTTACATGTATAAAAGTGAGAAAGTATGTAAAATGAAAAATTTAAGTCACCCTTAGTCTTAGAACTTACGGTTAAAATTTTTCCTCTTATTTTTATTATTCCTTTTTTTTATTGACCACTCACTTTATTTCCAGTCCTCTTTAACTTTGATCTTACCTTACATGCTGTCATCAATGGTAATGTAGGCCATACAACCTGTTTATTCATTCATAGATTTTACATGCCTTGACTTTTTACCAGGACTTTACAGTCTAAAATCAGTGTAAGACCCTGGGGTACAAATAGGAAATCTCTGGAGGGACACTGGCAACTTGCAGAGCACCCTTGTCCCACCTTTAAATACTGCTGCATCCCCTGAGGGTTTTCCATTAGTCTTTGATCAATGTGATTAAATCATTTTGTGGCAAAGGATTTTGCGAAACATGCTTCATGCTCAAAATATTAAGTTTGGTTCTGGGCCTTTTCTCCTGCCTGACACACCAGGATATTTGTATTTAAGTAGCAGTGTTTCTCATGAGGGGGTTAGAGGCTGTTTGGGTGCATGGGCACAACCCTGTAGTACCAGCTACTCAGGGGGCTGAGGTGGGAGTATCCCTTGAGGCCAGGAGTTCCAGTGTGGCCTGGGCAACATAATGAGACCCTGTTTCTAAAAAAAAAAAACACCTGAAAAGAAAGATACAGTAGTTTGAGAAAGCCTCCTAGGTGATTTTGATGGATCCCATTCTCAGATTTCCTCATTGGAAAATGATAATATAGGCCATATATTATATTACTGGAATAAAATATGCTCCCAGGACTTGCCAGAGGAGCAGGGCTGGGATTGTAGTGAGGCAGGTGAGGCACCCAAGGGCAAGCGCAGCTCTAAGGAGCCCTGAGAACACACCTGAGGCACCTCCCTGGCTGCTTCACCCCAACCCTGGCCCTGCAAAACAGGATCAGAAAAAGATCATGGAAAAGTACCAATGATGGATGAGCACTCTGCAGGACAGACTCTTCCCACTTCAGGAAATGGTGTATAAAGTCATTGTTGTTGGACTAAGATGGCTCCTAACTTAGTCAATGAGCAGATTTTGCCCTGGGCATAACCTAACCAAGAGCTGGCTACACCACATTTATGGGGGACTGGATTCCTGAGTCAACTGAATCAAGAATCTCTCCTATGAGCAGCCTAGGAATTGCGTGTAAAAAAATAAATGTGATGCCCAGCAGGCTTGGAAATCGCTTTTCCAACCTGCTTTCTTTTTTTTTTTTTGGA
>VBSM01003220.1:1502732-1513130 GCA_008086735.1 Cheirogaleus medius | reverse complement strand
GCCTGAGCAAGAGCAAGACCCCATCTCTACTAAAAATAGAAAAAAATTAGCCGGCGTGGTGGCGTGCGCCTGTAGTCCCAGCTATTCGGGAGGCTGAGGCAGGAGGATCGCCTGAGCCCAGGAGTTTGAGCTAGGCTGATGCCATGGCACTCTAGCCCGAGCAACAGAGCAAAGCAAGATTCTGTTTAAAAAGAAAGAAGAATGGCCAATTGTTCCAAATGATGCTGAGAAATAAAGTTATGTGATGGCTGAGAAGCCAAGAAATGTGCAGCAGCTAGAAGGGGGGAGGTGGTGCTTTAAGGCAGGCAGAATATACAGCTACAGAGGGTGGGCTGGTATAATTGGTATGGAGAGGAAGAAGAGTTTTTCTTTTCTGTGCTTCTATTCTATAAGGGATAGAAAACCAGCCTGTGTGACTGTTTTTCTCCAGCCATGTTTAACTGCTCAGGTGAAGTGTGAAGTGAGTGAAGAGTTTAAAAAGGATTGTGGGGCCGGGCGTGGTGGCTCACACCTGTAATCTTAGCACTCTGGGAGGCCGAGTGGGCGGATCACTCATGATCAGGAGTTCGAAACCAGCCTGAGCAAGAGCAACCCCATCTCTACTATAAATAGAAAGAAATTAATTGGCCAACTAAAAATATATAGAAAAAATTAGCCGGGCATGGTGGCGCATGCCTGTAGTCCCAGCTACTTGGGAGGCTGAGGCAGGAGGATCGCCTGAGCCCAGGAGTTGGAGGTTGCTGTGAGCTAGGCTAACTCCATGGCACTCTAGCCCGGGCAACAGAGTGAGACTCTGTCTCAAAATAAATAAATAAATAAAATAAAATAAAATAAAATAAAATAAAAAGGTTGTGGCTTCACAAGCTGAATCTGAAGAAAGAATATAAGGAAGTGATTGTCACATTAGTAGATAATGGAATAAAAACTTCTGCCATAGGGAATGGAAGGTGAGAGGATTGAAAAATTCTTGAGGTGGGAATACCAGTTAGTGAGCTGAAAAGTCTGTGTTTAAGAAAAAAACCCATGGTATTCTACTCCCACTGGAAAAGAAAAAAAGAAAAAACCCAAACCGTGTTTTTCCTCTGTTCTTGCAAAACAACAATCAGAAGACTTCTCTGACCTAAAATATGTGGGGATTTTTGCCCACCAGCAAGCAAGCAATTCTGCAGCAGACACCCGCTGGGTGACCTCCAATTCAATTCCCAACGCCATCTATTTACTGGGAGATAGCATCACATCTTACAGGGTGAGGGCTCAGTCCCCACGAGTGACCCCACCGTCAGACATCAGTTGCGTGTCCAGGCCTCTGGAACTTCTGACGGATGGCGTCAAGCAGGGGTTCCCACAACCACCTTTTTGCTAGAGCAGCCCACACAACTCAGGGACACACGGTTTACTGGTTTATAATAAAGGGTATTTTAAAGGATACAAATATTGTGTAACCAGATGAAGAGATACACAGGGCAAGGTCTGGAAGGGTTCCAGGTGCAGGAGCGTGTCCCCGTGGAGGTGTGCCACGCTCCTATAGTGAGGATGATTTCTTGTTCGCCTCCCTGCCAGCCTCCACATGTTCAGCTTTCTGGAAGCTCCCCTAACCCTGTCCTTTGAGCCTTTTATGGAGACTTCATTGGTTGTCCATGACGGAAGCATGGACAACTGTGTCAAAATGTGAGGGACGAAATGGGTGTGACTTAAACCCAGGCAGGCTTATCTGCTGTTGGTCTCTCTGTGCAGCATTCCTTCCTCCAGAATATGCGGGCAGGACCCTCTCTGGAATGAGGGTTTTATGACCCACAATCAGGTTAGAGTCCTGCCCGGGGCAGGTGAAAGGAGGGCAGGAGCAGGTCAGAAAGTTTCTGTTGCCGGAGGCCTGCTTCTGAGGCCTAAATTGCCCCAACATTATAACACAAGAATGTAACAAAGGCTATGGGAGTTACGAGCCATGAACCAGGAGTGAAAACCAATATACATACATCATACGTCACAGGCTGGAGTCCACTGAAGTTGGTAATATAAAAGTCATTGATTATCTTTGCCAGAACACATTTCAGTACAAATGTAAAATCAATGTCGGTTTTCAGTGGATTGAAGTAAATGAGATGTGAGAAAGTGGAGACTGTGAATGCAAGTTTGTGGTTCCCAGCCTCGTTGAGCATCATGATCAACTGGGGAAGTTTTGGGGTTTTAAGTTCTCAGGTGATTTTGACATGGCCAGAAGCTTAGCTGATATAGACAGTTATTAAAATAATACAGTAAAAAAAAATATTTCATATATTACTAGTGAAAATAATTTAAAACTTTTCTATAGAGCTATATGAAAATTAATTTTAAAGAATTACATACTTTAACTCAGTAATTCTATACTTAGGGATTTAAATAAAGAAATGTGGTAAAAATGATCCATTTAAAAGTAATGTGCAGTCATAATGTTTTTAAGCAATACTGGTTTAAAGGGAGGCTGAGGCTGGAGGATTGCTGCTTGAGCCCAGGAGTTCAGGACCAGCCTGGGCAACATAGCAAGACCCTATCTCTTAAAAAAATACCAAAAAAAAGCCCCCCAAATGATTTGAACATATGCCTGATTTGGTGTTTATTTAAAAGAAAGTTATACAAACAGTATGAATCCAATTTGTTTGAAATATGCACCAAAAATAGCCAAGAGGGAAATGCAACCAAACTTTGAAAAGGAAAGAGTATATGTGAATAGAAGCTGGGGGGCAGCTAGTGGCAGCCGAGGCAAGGCAAGGCAGATTTTGTTTTTAGAGTCAGAGGGAACTGAACTTGTCTGCAGACTGAGAGGAAAGAATGAATAGAAAGGCTTTGGTTTAACATATGAGAAAGCAGACTGCGATGAACTCTGAGTTGAAGGAGGTAAGAACATAAAAGGAAGATGAGGTAAAAAAAAAAAAAAGGATAGAAGAATAATGTATTCATAACTTTTAATATAAAACTACAAAACTATTTTGGATTACCAAACACTATGTATGACAGAAACCCTGACCTCTATCCCATCCTTGAGGCATCAATATAGACAACCAGAAAGCCCTATTTGATCTGGTTTCTTTTTTCTTTTTGTTTTTGTTTTAGAGATCAGGGAGGGGTCTTGCTGTATTGTCCAGGAGATCCTCCCACCTCAGCCTCCTGATAGAAGGGTCACCATGTGTGACTGATTTGAAGTTTGTCGGTCATTTTCCATACTGTCATTCTACCTCTAACTTATTGTCCCTGTCATGCTCATGTCCATTGGTATCATCTTCCTGTCTTCACTTCCCTCCTTATCCCATCCATCAAATCACTCTTGAAACAAAACTAAATGACCTTACTCCTCTCACTCAGTCACTCACACCAGACAAAAATCATCCTTCCAGGAGCATAATCAGGTTTGCACAGAAAAGGCAGAAGGGGATGTTTAGAGATATATTGACAAATTGCAGATGGTACCAAACCCATTAGATTCTACAATGGATTTCCCTTTCAGTTTCCAAACATTTCCACAGAGGTTGGTAATTTACTGATTTTTTCTTAAATAAAATCAATGAATGCACCTTATGAGACTTCATATCCACAGTAGGGTACAAATAGAATGTTTCAAAACTCCTTTGCACTTCATCTAGTTCTACTCCATAGAATTTAACTTAGACTGTTAAAGTTTTCTTTTTTATCCTTCCAGAACTCCATTTATACCCGGGAATGGTGCCATACAAAATGTTTCACAATAGTCCATATATTTAAAATATCAAAATACGTTAAATCTGGAAAACAATTTCCACTGAAGGATGAGGAAATCTTCCTAAAACATATTTAAAAATTTGAAAAAGTTAAGGAAGTTACGGAGGTAGAACAAATTCTGCTTCAGCTTGTGTGTCACATGGCACCTGGCCATATCTGTCCTCCATGGGGAGGGGACAGGGTCCTTCTATACACTACTGAAGCTGATCTTGCTGTCCTGTCTCTTTGTAAGAAAAGCGTTGCTCCATCCATTGCTCCACTATTTTGTTTCATGCAACTCCAATACCAAGGTGCAACAGGCAGAAAGGTTTGAACTTCTATTCCTGGTGATTAGCATAGGGATGATCTTTGCTAAATTCTATGTAGTGGGAGTCCTCCCCTGGTGTGGGTAGTCATCACTCGGTGTTTTGTGCCGCTTTCCTGGGATTGATAAGCACGTGCACGGTTATCACAATGATCAAGATAACACAAACATTTGCACATAACATACATAATATATATACTTTTTTTTTTTTTTTTGAGACAGAGTCTCACTCTGTTGCCCAGGCTAGAGTGAGTGCCATGGCGTCAGCCTAGCTCACAGCAACCTCAAACTCCTGGGCTCAAGCAATCCTTCTGCCTCAGCCTCCCGAGTAGCTGGGACTACAGGCGTGCGCCACCATGCCTGGCTAATTTTTTCTATATATTTTTAGTTGGCCAATTAATTTATGTCTATTTTTAGTAGAGACGGGGTCTCACTCTTGATCAGGCTGGTTTTGAACTCCTGACCTTGAGCGATCCGCCCGCCTCGGCCTCCCAGAGTGCTAGGATTACAGGCGTGAGCCACCACACCCGGCCCGAATATATACATTTTATATGCAGTCTAGTGCTATTAACCGATCCACACATAAATGGACATATAGGAATAACATCTATCGGGTGTCGGGCAGGTTGGGGAGAGGGGATGGGTATATACATACATAATGAAAAATAAAGCAGTAAATGGTTTTTTTGTCACTGGCTGGAACAGGAAAAGGTTTATGAGGATGCCCAATAACTATGGGAACACAAACCATCTCCAAAATATATTGCTTTTTACATACATACAATTTACAAGAATGTTTTTTCATGTAGAACACTTTCTTACCCCCTTGTGTCTTTTGTTATACTTCCGCTTGGACATTTCTTTATTGTATGTCTTCCTCTTTCTACAAAACCATTGATTTATCTGCAAAAAATAATGTGGGGAAGCGATTAATACAGGAAAATGGATATTGGTTTATATGAGTAATAGTACTATACAAGTGACTTTATCAATGAAGAAATGTCTATCAATGTCATACCTGTTTGTTTGTCATGCTAAATTCAAACGAGAGGGATAGACTATCTTGAATTGTGAGGTATTTGTTTAATTTAAACTTTCCCCAGAGAGTGTCCATGAGGGATTTGCCGACTAATCTTTTCCTGGGATATCCTTCCCCATTTTCCTTTTTCTTTTCTTTTTTCTGTTCCTCTTCCAATTCCTTTTCTACTTCCTCTTCTTTGTCTCCTCCTCCTGTTTCTTCTTCTCTGAATTTCTGCTTTCTCTTTCCTTCTTCTTCCTTGCAATTCCTACTTGATTGCTCTGGACTTGGATCCCAAAGCATGGCTGGTTGTTTCTGGATAACAAGCTCTGTGGAATAAAATCAAGCTAAGTTTGACTTCCAGATCAACATTTCTCAGTGTGAAAATATATTTGATTTTCATAAATTAAATCAGTGTTGTACATTGGTAGAAAGCAGAGAAGAAAAGCCAGAGAGGAAGAAAAAGTAATCAAAATCAGTGAAGATTTTCATGAAAAGAACAGATTAAGGGCTAGGCACCATGGCTCATGCCTGTAATCCCAGCACTTTGGGAGTCTGAGGTGAGAGGACTGCTTGAGGCCAGGAGTTTGAGACCAGCCTGGGCAGCATAGTGAGACCCTGTCACTACAAAAAAATTGAAAATAAATTACCCAGGCATGGTGGCGCATGCCTGTAGTCCCAGCTACTCAGGAGGCTGAGGTGGGAGGATCGCTTGAGCCCAGGAGTTTGAGGTTGCAATTGAATTATGATCACAGCACTGCATTCTAGCCTGGGCAACAGAGTAAGACCTTGTATCCAAAACAAAACAGAAAAAGAACAGATTAAAAATACTTTGGGGTCAGGCGTGGTGGCTCATGCCTATAATCCTAGTACTCTGGGAGGCCAAGGGGGGAGGATCACCTGAGGTCAGGAGTTAGAGACCAGTCTGAGCAAGAAGAGTGAGATCCTGTCTCTACTAAAAATAAAAAAATTAGCCAGGCGTCGTGGCACATGGCTGTAGTCCTAGGTACTCGGGAGACTGAGAGAGGAGTTTTGCTTGAGCCCAGGAGTAAGAGGTTGAAGGGAGCTACAATGATGCCACTGCACTCTATCTACCCAGGGAGACAGAGGGAGACTCTGTCTCAGAAAAAAAAAAAGAGCTATCTATTGAAATTAATACACCTTATGATGTTAATTTGCCAAATATAAATTACCTTGAAATGAATAAGTTATGAGATGTGACAAATTTACAACAAAATCTAAAAGTAAAATGAGAGAATCAACCAAGTCAAAAATTGCTTCTTTGAAGAGATTAATAAAATCTTCTGAAAAGATTGATCAACTAAAAAGAAGATACACATAAATACTAGCCATGAAGAGCTTTAAATTCATACTTTAATAAATGAGAATGCATTTATTAATATTTGACAACTTAGACAAAATGGACATATTTCTGAAAACTATGTCTTACTAAAACTGACTCAAGAAGAAAAGAAAGCCTGAATAATCCTTTACACTAAGGTGCCCATGGGTCTCGGTTTACCCAGGATATTTCTGGCATAATTACTAATAAAGTACTCTAGTTTAAACTCTATATATTTAATAGGTAATACTAGAAAAGACTAATAAAGTCTATAGCAGAATTGAGAAGTGCTATTCACCAAAGGTGCCTTAAAGAAAGTGGAGAGACAAGCCACCCCTCTGGAGAAAGTATACATAACAGATACGACTGACAACTTATTAGTACCTGTAACACATAAGAAAAAAACCTGGCCAATATTTTCAAAAGAACTTCAACTCCATTAGTAATCAAGATGCAGAATGTGGTTCCATTTTATACCCATTGAATAGAAAATAAAAAATTTAATAGTATCAAGTGTTAGCTAGAGACTGGTTGATTGGTAAAAACTTTCATATATTTTTGGTAGAAGTATAAATTGAATCAACTTGTTTAAAAATAATTTAGCACTCTCTTACGGAAGTATATAGTCTCTTATGCTTGGTATATATATGGAGAACCATGAATACTTGTAATAGCATTGTCTGAAATAACAGTAGTGGAAATAATCCAACGTACATTATCAGAATGAAGTTAGTGAATTACAGCCACATGCAACTACATGGTCAATTTTGGAAGTATAATTCTGAGTAAAAAGAATAGTTTCAGAAGTACATAAGGACTAATACCATTTTTTAAAGGCTCAAAAACCAAATAATATATTATTGAAGGGCACATAAATGTGATAAAAATTATAAATAAATGTTAAACATAAATCATAAGGAGGTGGAAAAATAGGATAAGATAGGGGAGGTGTACAGATAAGTAGGTGGAATGAATGGGTAATGCTATAGTTATAGACAAAATGTTATATTACTTATATTAATATATTATACAATAATATATAGTTCTATATTTCATAAAACCAAAGGTTTTTTTAATTGTTTTTTTGTGTGTGTGTGTTTTTTTGAGACAGAGTCTCCCTCTGTTGCCCAGGCTAGAGTGCTGTGGCATCAGCCTAGCTCACAGCAACCTCAAATTCCTGGGCTCAAGCAATCCTCCTGCCTCAGCCTCCCCAAGTAGCTGGGACTACAGGTGCGTGCCACCTCGCCCAGCCCATTATCCCATTCTTTATCTTTTCTACAGCATGGTTATTAAAAAGACTGCCTTTTTTATATACTGTATATATGCTATTGTATTAATATACTTCACCTTTCCACACTTAATTCTGATGTGTTAAAATAAATCTAACACTTTAATTTTTTTTGTTTTTTAAAGAGTCCAGGCAGGGTGCGGTGGCTCATGCCTATAATAGTAGGTTTTTAGTAGAGATGGGGTCTCTCTCTTGCTCAGGCTGGTCTCAAACTCCTGACCTCAAGCCATCCTCCCGCCTCAGCCTCTCAGAGTATTAGGAGTACAGGGGTGAGGTAAAAGAATGTTTATTGTAACATTGCAAGTAATAGTTGTTTCTTTAAACTTATGCTCATTAATCAAAGAATGCTTAGTATTATCTACCCATTCTATGAAATACTATGCAAAACACAAAATTGTTTAAGTATAGTCTTATGTATTTAAACATTTTGTACAAACATGATTGAACAAGTATGGAAGAAGACTTTGAATGACATCCACACACTTTAACAATAATTACCAAGGGGAATGAAATAAAATGGCCAGTGAGGAAAAGGGATTTTTGCATTTTATGTTATATACTTCCATATTGTTTGACCCATGTGCAATGGGAGTCTATTTATTTTTAAATAAAAAAAAAAGAAAAGGTTTAATTAACTTAAGAGACAAGAGTCTCGCTCTGTTGCCTAGGCTGGAGTGCAGTGGTGCACACATACCTCACTGCAATCTTGCACTCCTGGGCTCAAGCAATCCTCCCGCCTCAGTCTCCTGACTAGCTGGGACCATAAGCACAAGTCACCATGCTCAGCTAAGTTTTTAATTTTTTGTAGATCGAGGTCTCTCTATTTTGTCTAGGTTGGTATTGAACTCCTGGCCCCAAGCGATCCTCTCATCTCAGCCTCCTAAAGTGCTAAGACTACATGCATGAGCTACTATGCCTGGCCAAAACTATTACATTAATTAACTCCATGAAATACCTGAATGCTGAGTAGCACCTGAGTTATTTAGGAAGACTTTTTCATGTGTCTTTTTGCCCTAGAGATGTTGCAGGTGGCCCATCTGTTGTGTATTTTGGGCTAAAAATTGTAGTACTACACTTATGGTTTCTTCAAAGTTCATGCTATGGATGACATTCTCCAAAGGTGGATTTACACTTTGGTTCAAGCCAATCCAGTTATTCTGTGAGCTAGATTTGCATGTGTAACCTAAAATTAGAGTCAATTAGTAATTAATTGTTATTTTTTGGCATTTTGTTAAAGCTCTGAGACTTAAAAATGGAGTAAAATAGGCAATGAATTCACTTATTATTTGATTTCTACTTAGTTTCCATTTACTCTAACCTTTTGGTTTTGTAAAGTTGTAATTACCTTCCAGCCCCTGCTGATTTAGGTCCATGATTGTTTTGCTTTGGGTCTTCTCTCCTAGAGGCTCTGTTTGATTTTTAGAGATAAAAATCAGAAAAGTCCTGAAAGAAATAAAAAAGTTTGTTATTATAGGAACATATTCAAACTTCTTAGAAGTAAATGACTGAATTTTCCATTTCCCAAAACATCTTTAACTTACCAAAAAAAAAAAAAATCATTAAACTTACTGTATTTCCAATTTGAACTTCATTGCTCTGGTTTTGTTCAAAATACAAAAAATAAAATAAGTATTTTCTTATTATGAAAAATGTTTCTGGCCAGCTGCAGTGGCTCACACCTATAATCCTAGCACTATGGGAAGCCGAGGCTGGAGGATTGCTTGAGCTCAGGAGTCCAAGATCAGCCTGAGCAAGAACCAGATGGTCTCTACCAAAAATACAAAAAATTAGCCAGGCATGGTGGCATGTGCCTATAGTTCCAGCTACTTGGGAGGCTGAGGCAGGAAAGAGGATCACGTGAGCCCAGGAGTTTGATATTGCAGTGAGCTATGATAATACCACTCTGGCCTGGGCAACAGAGTGAGATTCTGTCTTTAAAAAAAAAAAAAAGTTTCCAAGTAACATGATTACTGTAAAAATAAACAAATCATAAAAAGTATGAAGAATTTTATTACTAAAATTGCAGTGATCACTAGATAGTACAGGATTGGTTGCAATGACTCTAATTTTGGTTTACCTGAAAGTATTGTTTTTCCACATTTTGATCGCTCCAACTAACAAAGACAGTAATATAAAATTTCATCTTCTGACAATTTACAATAAAGACAGTAAATATTTTCTTGAAAATCTTTGGGGTCATTATAATTTAGAAAACCATAACTTTCATCTTCTTCCAGAGGCTCCTTAGACCTATTCAAACTTTGTATTCTCTTTTCCCATCCTTCCAGGTTCTCTTGGAATCCAAGTTTCCGAGCAACCCTATATCCTATTCCGAGAGGCACTATTCCAAGTTAGAATTTTTGCTTCAGCTGTTTCAATTAATGACCTTGTAACCTTAGGCAATTTACTGCACCACGCTGTGTTTAGTTACCTTGGCTGTAAAATAGGCCCAGTACGATTATTGTGAGGGCCCCCAATGCTAAAAATAATGCTAAGAACTAAATAAAGATTTAAATGATTGATTCTTGCAAGTCTATAGTACATGGGTGACACTGACAGAGTATGTGTACTCAATGGTACTGCCATTATCAGATCATCCTGTATCATTTTTGCTCTGAACATCTCCCATTATCATCATCTCAGATCATTCCCTCCTCTTCTACTTCCCAAACACTATTTTTTGTATGTGGAAACTTTTTTTTTTTTTTTTTTTTTTT
>VBSM01003220.1:1458310-1473057 GCA_008086735.1 Cheirogaleus medius | reverse complement strand
TCCCCTTCCAGAGGAAGAAGTGACTGAAGGTGTGGTTAATGCGAGTGTGGGGCCAGGATGAAGGGCGAAGCAGCAGGATCCTGGAGGAAGAGAACGAGAAAATAGAAACATCTTCTAGAGGAGAGGAGAAATATTATCAAATAATCAAAGGATAAAGGATAAATGGAAGGATTATTAAAGAGACTGAACATTTGAAATCGCCACTGAAGAAATTGAAACGTAGATCTTAACAAGAGCATCTAAATGTGTTCAGAGTTTGAAGTTTGCTGTTATAAATATGATGAACTACACTGCAGATAATTGTGTAAGTCTTTAGGCAGGCATAAATGTGGAAACGTTAAGCTTACTATATTTTCACGATTTTGAGATTTGAAGAGTTGGTGGAGTAGAATAACCATAATCAGACCAGTTGAGGGTAATACTGAGGCTTTACTGAGACTGGGAAACAGAAGATGCTGGTAAATGAGTAAAAAATGAAGGGGCGGGAGATTCGCAATAAGAGCCGCAGATCTTGCTTGATTAGAAAAATGAAGCCGGGCGCAGCGGTGCCCACCTGTAGCCGCAGCTATTCAGGAGGCCAAGGCGGGAGGACCACTTGAGCCCAGGAGTTTCAGTCCAGTCTGGGCAACGCAGGGAGACCGGCTTCCCCACCCCCCAATCTCTAAAGTAAAAAAAAAGACTAAAAGAGATAACTGCCAGAGGCTTATATGATCATACATCGTAGTAGGACAGTCAGATATGTTCAGTTATAAAATTCATTTGGGTGAAGACAAGGTCTAGACCAGATCAGAGCTTTAAAAAAAGTAGTAATATATTTCAGAGTAATAAAATACTAAATATTAAAGGAAATAAAGTTTGTAAATGGGGGAAACAAAAGGAAAATAAAATTACAATCACCTTTGTTCCATCAATCAGATATGAAAATATTAATTTAGTTTTTTGTATTATTTTTATATAGAGAGATACTTGTTTATAAGTGCAATATAAGCAAAATTGTGAAAACAATATATACTTATTTATATACTGCTTTTTGGGAACTTAAAAATTTTTTTTTGAGAGTAACATTTCCACTTCCATTTCCTTTTTATTTTTCTTTTTTTCTTTTTTCTTTTTTCTTATTTTTTCTCTTTTTTTTTTCTCCAGAACATGGGCCAATCCATTTCCTTATAAGCAAAAATAATAATAACAGTGAGTGCTTACTTCCTTTCCTTCTTAAACCGTTTAGCAATGTTCTCTTTTTTTCACATACTGCATCAAGATTATTTTCCTGTTAGTAAGTATTTTTCAAAATATATGAATTTTAATGGTTTCATAACAGTCTATTTTGTGGGTCTTCAGCATTAACCATCAGTTTCTTATGGAAGGACATTTGTGTTATTTACTATGCTTCATTTTATAAATAATATAATTATCACAAACATTATTATTCATATTATATCAATTTATAATTCAAATGAGATGTGTTGCCTTATTGTTTAAACAGAATTCCCTTACAAATGCTCAATCGTAGGAAAAAAAACCAAAAAAAGATAGAAGAATAATTAATTAAAAAAAAAAATAAACAGAATTCCTTGTTTGACTGTAGACCATAAGACCCCCATTCCAGAGAGGGTTCTACCACCCAGAAGGAAGAAATGCTGTTCAGAGAGGCCAAGAAGAATCTAGACAGACAGGCCTCGCTGGGTCTCCCCATTCTGTCTATTAACATTAGACCATACCCTTTTTGTCAATCATATTTCTACATGGCTGTCCATACATTGTTGAACCTAAGCATAAAAATGGGCAATTTCCCCTATACCTTTGGTCTTCATTCTGAAGACTCTCATGCATACAGTTTAAATACATTTGCATGCAGTTTCTCCTGTTAATCAATCTGCCCCATGTTAGCAATTTTTCAGCGAACCTTTAGGGGGCCAAAGGTATTGGTCCCTATGTAACTGAATCAATATTAAATAATCATCAAAAACTTTTAAACATTGTACCAAAATCAAAATGGAACAATTCTAGTGGGCCCACATTTTAAAATGTGTTCTATTGTCCTTGAGGACCAATTCATAAAAAACTAGCACATTTCATTTGCCTTGTGATATTTATATTACATTTGAGTATCACCTAACCTTTAAAAACAAACATCATATATTTTTTGGCTCATCTCCAGAGGTTTTACTTCACACACAAAATAAGGGTCTACTAAGTTATAGCTATAAAAGTCTTCAGTTTTCTATATTATATTTTTTCATATCTGCCCTATCCACACAAAAGAGAAACACGAAGTCAGTTTTTTGGAGTTATCTGGTGGAGAGTGTTATAAGATGTGATGAAGTGTTCTGCCAAAATTCAGTCTGTCCAAACATTAGGTTTCCTGTATGGCCTTGATTAGGATCACAAATTATTTTTCCCTTGCCTGTGGTTTGTCATTATGGAAGCAACCTAATATGACTCCCAGGAATTTAACTGATGTATATTAATTTGTTAGAGGCGAGTGATTCTAGAGGTTATTATTTGACATGTCCAATTAGCACCTTTTTGGAAAAGAAAACACCACTACTTGAGGGTGTTGTACCCTTTGATTTTTTTTTTTTCTGAGACAGAGTCTCACTCTGTTGCCAGAGCTAGAGTGCCACGGCATTGGCCTAGCTCACAGCAACCTCAAACTCTTGGGTTCCAGCGATCCCTCTGCCTTAGCCTCTCAAGTAGCTGGGACTATAGGCCCATGCCACCATGCCTGGCTAATTTTGCTATTTTTTGTAGAGATAGGTCTCGCTATTGCTCAGACAATCCTGCCTCAGCCTCCCAGAGTGCTAGAATTACAGGTGTGAGCCATCGTGCCTGGCCTGATAGTAGATTTTTAAAAATTAATTTTCATTAATCCTCTTCTTAACCTTTTACTAAAAAAGAAACTGGTGAAAAATCTTTGCTGTATTTCCTAGCCTTGATGTCACAGAAGACATGGTCACAAGCCCAGATCCCAGACTGAGCTAATATCTCCACACCCATCCTTTTTTACCACCATGATATCTGAAACCTTGGCAAATCTAAACATAAGACCATATTCTGTCAATTACAATCTCTGAAGACCACCCTTACTTAAACATATTATGTCAAAAGTAAAAACAGCTACTTATTAATCATATTAGTTATATTATTTCAATACCATTTTAATTTATTACCTTATATATATTTAATATTTAGAGTATATATTTTTATTTAATAAAAATGTTAAAACTTAGATTTATGGCTTTTCATATATATAAACATATTTGATCCAAAATTGTTTATATTTTGCTTATACACAAAAATAACTGATTTTGCTTATAAAACATGTAATAGCAAACTATTTCATTCCTCATATTCTTTGAATGCAAAATTTCTCAGGCATAATTGCTTTCGAGCACCTGTCAAAGTTTATTTCCTCCTTTATAAGGAACCTAACAAGGAGAGGACAGAATGTGCCCATTCACAGTGACTTGGGAAACAAGGTTTATACACTGTAGGTAAGAGGTTATTATTAATGCATATGGCTTCTCCACTAAGTATTGATTGTTATTGCTGCTGTTTTATTTTTGATAGTCATAAAAATGTCATGTTTTTATTTTCTGACATGAATTACATTTAGGACATGATGATTTGAAGTTGTCTTCCCAGAAATACCATTAACAGAAACAATGAGTCATGTATCTGAGAAGCAGCCTGTAAGCAAATTGATCTGTGGCTGTTAATCAGTTCCAAGAAACAAAGTTTGATTCTCTGGCCGGGTGCCTGTTTTAGCTGAGAAGCACTGAACAGCGACAGAAGGGTTCTGCTAACAGAGGCACGAGCTTTCCCTTTTACTGTCTGTCAGTTCTTCAGCATTCAGTATAAAATGCAGAACCACCATTTGCTCATTTTCTCAGAGGCCTAAAATTTTCTTTTTCAGTTCCAGTTGTTAAAAAAAACTCTCTTTAATTTTTTCATTTTGTCAGTTTTGAGCTCCTCAGAACTGGTTCTATTCCTGTGTTCAGCTTTGAAAATGTAGGCCTTCCAACAAACAGCTGTTAGTAAAAAGAATCTTGGAAATATAAGATATTATCCCTCTCCTGAAACTACAAAAAAGTAGATAAGGCTTTACATCATCAATCAGTCCTTGCATGAACTGTCCACACTCCTTTCGAAGGCCAATGCCTCCCATTTTGTACTTGATTTCATCCTCTCTCGCTGCCCAGGGACATTATTCCAATAATTCTTACAGCTATTTACTGTATTATCAACATTTCCCTCAGTACTTGGTCTTTCCTATCAGCATACAAAGATGTTGTTAATTCTGAATTCTAGAGTGTTCTGAAAGTAGTTTATCATGCTGGGCAGGAGGCTGAGGCAGGAAGATCTCTTGAGCCCAGGAATTTGAATGTAGCCTGGGCAACATAATGAGACTCCATCTAAAAAAAAACGAAAATGAAAGTAATATATCTGGTAGTAGGATATCCTAATAGGGAATATCTGATAGTAAGCCATTGAAACTGCTTAATCAATTAAAAAAAGAGAGAAATTTTCCCAATTAGCTCTAGAAAATGAGAGAATTGAAGTTCTTGATGGAATTGTATTCATATGAGACTCAACCTCAAAATTGGTCCTACCCAACACCTACAGAATCAGAATCTGTATTTTAATAAGATCCCTAGATTCTTCATAGAAGTTTGAAAAGCACCAGACTAGACCAGTGGCTGTCAACACTGAAATCACTTGAAGACCTTTAAAAAATCCTAATGTCCAGGGCACACCCCAGATCAGTTCAATCAGAATCTTTGCGGGTGGAGTCTAGGGATCCTTCCAGGGACACTAATGTACAGCCAAGTTTGAGAACTAGTGGACTGGATAGACTTTTCCCTATATTGTGGTACGATCTTTTAAGAGAAAGAGAGCATTGAATTCATAATTATCCCAGGAAAAGATGAAGGCCCTTGCTGATATCTCACATGGCATCAGGCCTGGGCTAGGCCAGGTCTACTCCTGACTTCCAAAGACATATTTCTTTAGATTGGCTCAGAGGAGGGACAATGAGATTCAATTTCAAGAATGAGAAGCTGGCTGAGGGTGGTGGCACACACCTGATGTTCCATCCACTAGGGAAAGCAGAGGCAGGAAGACCAAAAAACAGAGAGAGAGAGAGAAGGAAAAAACCCAAACAGAATTGCTATAGAATCTAAGTACACAACAGCAATAAAAAAGGTATATTCAGGGATACATAAAGACCAGATAAGAAAAAAAAGACCTCAGGTTGAATGGTGGCTATTGGAGCAAAATACATATCTACATATCTGTCTCTTGGAGTAGTTTGTAAGGATTAATAGATGACTATGCTACTGATGTCTATCTCAGTAGACCAAGAAAGGGAGTGCTTCATGGATGCCTCAGGAGTCCAGTTGGTTTTCTTTTTTTTTTTGAGACAGAGTCTCACTTTGTTGCCCTTGGCTAGAGTTCCATGGTGTCAGCCTAGCTCACAGCAACCTCAAACTCCTGGGTTCAAGCAATCCTGCCTCAGCCTCCCAAGTAGCTGGGACTACAGGCATGCGCCACCATGCCCGGCTAATTTTTTCTATAAATTTTTGGTTGTCCAATTAATTTCTTTCTATTTTTAGTAGAGACAGGGTCTCGCTCTTGCTCAGGCTGGTTTCAAACTCCTGACCTTGAGCGATCCGCCCACCTTGGCCTCCCAGAGTGCTAAGATTACAGGCGTGAGCCACTGCGCCCGGCCCAGTTGGTTTTCAATAACCATTCTAGTTACTGTTCCTAATTCATCTGAAATATGAAGCTTTAGTAAGGCAGGAAAAAATGAGAAATCAGACCACTACTCCTCAATACTGAAGAAGGTTATTGGCTTCCACCCATTTATCAGAGCTTGGTCCTGCTGAGAATTGCTGGTCCACCAGCTGTACCACTCAATCCAGTATGCAATTTATTTTTTTGTTTTTTTTTTTGAGATAGGGTCCCACTCTGTTGACCAGGCTAGAGTGCAGTGGTATCATCATAGCTCACTGCAACCTCAAACTCCTGGGCTCAAGCGATCCTCCTGCCTCAGCCTCTGAATAGCTGGGACTACACGTGTATGCCTGCCATGCCCAGCTAATTTTTAACTTTTTTGTAGATAGGGGGTCTCACAATGTTGCTCAGCCTGGTCTCAAATTCCTGGACTTAAGCCATCTTGTCATCTTGGCCTACGAAAGTGCTAGGATTGCAGACATTAACTACCATGCCCAGCCTCAGCATGAAATCTTAAACCATACATTACATTTGTGTGCAACATCCCTTAAACCTCTTTTAATCTAGAGCAGTCTTTGTTTTTTCCCCACGCCATCCACATACTGAAGAGACTGGATCCTCTAGAATCTGTTGAAGTTTGTGTTTTTCTGATTACTTCCTTCTGATGTCACTTGGCTTGCTCTTATATTCCTTATATTTTCTTTTCTTTTTTTTAAATGCCGAGCCCCTTTCCTATATTCCCTATATTTTCTATAAACTAAAAGTTAATCTTGGTAATATTATAATATAAAGTAATATACTTAGCAACAATATAGCTTCACATCAGGACAAACAATTTCTAGCCATCCAACAATAAATATGGCTAAAATTGCCACTAGGTTAGTGGAACTACAGATCAGGAGAGATGGATTTTTGTGTAGTAGTCATGACTGAAAGAGAGAGGCCAGGATATTTAAGTATTTTCAAGAGTGATTGTAATTATGGACCTAAGGGAAGTGCAGAAGAGAGTACACAAGGATAGAAAGTTGAGGGAGCAGAGAATTAGAGATTGTGCAAAAGTATGGAAAATTGTTGCTAACCCAGGGGTCTTGCTCTTTTTGAAGTCCCCTGGATAACAAGGATGACAGACCTATTGATAATATTCACCAATATCTGTGTTCTCTTATTCCTTTGGGGCCTACATCTGCCCTACATTTTACAATCTTCCTTACAATGGGGATGACCAAGGAACTGAATTTTTTTTTTTTTCTTTTGAGACAGGGTCTCACTCTGTTGCCCAGGCTATAGTGCCGTGGCATCAGCCTAGCTCACAGCAACCTCAAACTCCTAGGCTCAAGCAATCCTCCTGCCTCAGCCTCCCAAGTAGCTGGGACTACAGGCATGTACCACCATGCCCGGCTAATTAAGGAACTGAATTTTGAGCACTAAAATGTGAGTGGAAGTGATGGGCACCACTCCCAGCTGTGGCTCTAAAAACCTTCCCACGAGCAATCCTTTCTCTCTCTTTCCCCAACTGTCTATTACGTGGTGACTCACGAGACCTAGAAATGGCAGCACGCAAGCTAGAAGCCTGGGCCTTAGTCATGCAGAGAGCTGCCTAGGCACGAATGTCCACACTGGACTGTGACAGAGCAGTAAGCACCAAACTATTCTGAGGAGTTTGCTGCAAAGGATCAAAGGTATGGGCTAGTAGCTAGTGGGGAAAGCAGTTTTGAGAGAAGGTTCATTTAGAATGGGAGAAGGGAGCTAATGGAAGCTAGTGAAGCTAATGGAACCAATCCTCAGAGAGGCAGAGAAAAGGTGATAAAGAGAGGAGAGAATTGCCAGAGCAACGTAATGGACCTAGTAAGAGGGGAGGGGGCGTGGTGCACAAACGCCGAGTTTGGCATTGGGAGCATTGAGAGGTCATCCACTGTAACAGGAGAAAAGGCAGAGCATGTAGAGTCAGGTGCTGTAAAGTTAGAGGGAAAATGTTAATACTAATTTCTATTTATTTTTTTAAAATATTTATATATAACTTAAAAAAAATAAAAATACAGGGGCCGGGTGTGGTGGCTCATGCCGGTAATCCCGGCACTCTGGTGGGAGGCTAAAGTGGGAGAATCGCTTGAGCCGATGAGTTCAGAACCAGCCTGGGCAACATAGCAAGACCCTGTCTCTACAAAAAATTTTTAAAAATAGCTGGGCATGGTGGCATGCATCTGTAGTTCCAGCTAACTGCTTGGGAGACTGAGGCAGGAAAATCACCTGAGCCCAAGCATTTGAGGCTGCAGTGAGCTGCGATTGTGCCGCTGCACTCCAGCCTGGGCAACAGAGCAAGACCCTATCTCTTAAAAAAAATAAGAAGAATAATAAATAGAAATACAAATATTATGGAAAATACTTGAAAGTATTTGAACATAAATCTTTTTTGCACATGTTTAAGACAGTTTTCTGGAAGGTGCATTGTTTCCTGAAATGGTATGCATGTTTTACATTTCGATGGGTTCCATTGTCCTTCAAAATAGTTTTGTTTGAAGAGTAACCAACACTCATTGGTTGAGTGGAAGTTTCCCAAGGTGTTTGGCTTTGATGGAGTTGGGTTGGGGATATGTTAGGGTAGGTATCAAGGCTGATGTTCCAGTAGATATGACTACAAAATTAATTCAAAGAAGGTTGGTGAGTGTTAAACATGGGTGGGTCAGGATAACTTTCTCATATTAAGGCTTGGAGTGTAGCTTCTTCTAGGTTCCTTTCTGATGTTGCTTGATATTTCTTTTTGCATTAGACATCCAAGTGCTTTTCCATTAGTATCCTAATGAATTTCTTTCTCTCTGTCTAGTCAGTCCTAAATACCACCAACAAAGTTTTCAGCTCAGGCTTCTATGATAGTTATCTACCTCATCATCAAACTCATTATCAAGAAATATCAATAGATGTCCTTCCCACATGTCTAAAAACTCTCATACTTCCCTGAGTCAAATATTATTGTCTCCCAGTTATAGTGCTCTTAGTGGCCCAATTATCCACACTAATTCTCTTTTTCACTTCTGGGAAATACAATGTATCACAAGAGAATTCGTCTCAACATATCTCTAAGAGGTTTTGAATAATCATGAAAGATTGTTGAGGGCAAAGATCTCATAGTAGAGTACTTATTATCTCACATAGAAATAGTTGGTGCTGGGTAATAAACAAATACTTAACGATTTGAGCGCAGCATCCCTGGACCCTGTTGCAAGCCTCTCCCACAGCGGCACACATTTTCCCTCCAATCAGCAGCTTCCCCTGAGTCTTTCTGATCATTACCCTATCCAATATCCAACGACCTCCATTCCTGACACATCTATTTAAGGCTGGGAATATAAATTTGAAATGCCCTAGACAGAATCAGGATAGACAGGATAAACACCTGTGTATGCTCAGAGTAAATGCAATCTATAGAACACTGATAGAAGGTAATACCTGGTTTTCTTCATGAAATGATTAATTGATATAACCTGGATATTCCTCTTCTCTTTAATCATACCCAGGTTTTTAAAGTCTCTACCTAAAGGTGGTAGTGGGGAAATCTCTCAGAGAATTGTCAGGCACTCCAGACCCTACAGTCTTGAAATGTGATGAGGATAAATTGCTGTGCCATTCAAATTGTTTCTTGTAGAACTTGTGTTTGCCAAGACATAAAGGTCTAAAGGAAAAAATAAGAAAATAGTTATTAAATGTGTCGATATTTAGGCCAGGAGTGGTGGCTCATGCCTGTAATCCTAGCACTTTGGGAGGCTGAGGCTGGAGGATCGCTTGAGCTCAGAAGTTCAAGACCAGCCTGAATAAGAGCAAGACCCTCGTCTACTAAAAATAGAAAAATTAGGGCATCATGGTGCATGCCTATAGCCCCAGCTAATTTTTTTGTAGAGATGGGATCTTGCTATGTTGCCCAGGCTGGTCTCAAATTCCTGGCCTCAAGCAATCCTCCCTCCTCAGCCTCCCGAAGTGCTAGGATTACAGGTATGAGCCACTGAAATTGGCTTAATGTTTTATATATACACATTTAATTGGTACTGATAATTAAAGCAGCATATGAGAGTTTTCTTGTACTGTTATTCATTGAAAAGTAATATTCAATAAAAAACATAAATATCTATATACATACATTTCCCAAGCTATTATATTAAATGTTTTTTTTTTTTTATTTTTTTTTATTTTTTTTTATTTTTTTTTATTTTTTTAGAGACGGGGTCTTGCTCTTGGTCAGGCTGGTTTTGAACTCCTGACCTTGAGCTATCCACCCGCCTCGGCCTCCCAGAGTGCTAGGATTACAGGCGTGAGCCACCGTGCCCGGCCTATATTAAATGTTAAAAGACACCATTCTCTACATATTCTTTACTTTCATATTCTTCTGTACTTTTGGTTTCCATTTTTTATGTACTCTGGTTGATTCAAGATATTATATTTGGTTTTTGTTTTGTTTTATTTTGCTTTATTTTTTTTTTAATGATCTCATGGATGTGAGGAGCATCTTATTGACTCTGTCTTTTTTATTTGTTTGTTTTCTCTTTTCTTTTCTTTTTTACAATAGGATCATTGCTGAGAAATAACTGTCTTGATGTTTCCTCAGTTTTGGAAATGTTGGCCATTGTATATATAGGTTCTACCCCATTGTCTTTCAATTCTCCTGCCAGGACTCAATTCACAGACCTTTTCACAGTGACTCATATTTGGTGCTTGTGCCCTTTTCTGTATTTCTTGTCCTTTGGTCTCTTGTACTTCAGTATAGATATTTTGTTCTCACCTATTTTTCTATAACTAATTTCTTATTCAGCTATGTTTAATCTGCTGTGAAACTCATCTAGTGAGTCCTTAATTTCAGTTATTTTAGTTTTTAGTTCTAAATTTTTTTTTAGTTTCCAGTTCTTTATTGAAATTTTTCATCTTATTACTTATATTCTTGAACATTTTAATCATAGGTATTTTAAGTCTGAGTCTAACAACTCTGGACCTGGATTGTATTTTCTGGTTTTTAGGTCATTTCTTGTCCTTTTTTTTGAGACAGGGTCTTGTTCTGTTGCCCAGGATAGAGTGCAGTGGCATGGTCATAGCTCGCTTGAACTCCTGGGCTCAAGTGATCCTCCTGCCTCAGCCTCCAGAGTAGCTGGAGGTACCACCATGCCCTGCTAATTTTTACCTTTCTCCAGAGACAACTTACTTTTGCTTTGGCAGCCAGAGTTAAGGTAGATTTTTACTTTGATTCAATCAGGGATTAAGTTTTCTTCAAAACTAATTCAAATTTTAAAAACAAACAAACTGGATTCCAGTCTTTATGAGTTAATAGTCTATTCTCAGTTCTTCTTTATTTCTAGGGTAGTTCCTGGTGGGTCCTAAATGCCAGTTTTTCTCCCTCACCCCCGTGAGACTTGTAACACCTGATTATTCAGTTTGTGGGCCTCTCAGTTGCCCCTTCTGTGCAGACATTCAGTCTTTCTATCACCTTCGAAGAGTCAGCAGATGCCACATACAGGTCTCCATCTCTCTAGGGTCTTCGCTCCTTAAATTCCTTGCTCCATTGAAAGTTCTCGGCTGCCTTTTCTTTTTTTTGAGACAGAGTCTCACTCTGTTGCCCGGCTACAGTGCCATGGCATCAGCCTGGCTCACAGAAACCTCAAACTCCTGGGCTCAAGCAATCCTCCTGCCTCAGCCTCCCGAGTAGCTGGGACTACAGGCATGCGCCACCATGCCTGGCTAATGTTTTCTATTTTTGGTAGAGACGAGGGTCTCGCTCTTGCTTATGCTGGTCTCAAACCCCTGAGCTCAAACAATCCACCCGCCTTGGCCTCCCAGAGTGCTAGGATTACTCGGCTGCTTTTAAACAGTTGTTTTTGCATTTCATCCAGCTTTCCTAGGTAGTCTCAGCAAAGGATTGGTTTGACACAAGCTATTTAGCCACAGTCTGCATTGGAAGTTTCTGCTTCTCATTTTTGAGATTGCCTTTCATTTCCTCATTGATTTAAAAATTCTAAAAAATTCATGTTTTCCATGAGCCCTAGTGCTTCTTCTTAGGGCCAGCCAATACATTTAGTAGGAGCATTTTAAAAATCAGTCAGATAAAAAAAAGTACATAGGTGCTAAAAATGGTAAGAACGAGATAGGGTGTAAAGTCAGAGGGCCCAGTGGGAAAAAGACAGTGGAATGGCCAAAATCCTATTATGGGCAGGCAAAAACACTGGTACCTAGTCAGTTCTTCTGACAGAGTAAGTTCTTCCAGCACATCCCACAGTGACCCTGACAGTACCGGCAGGAAAACAAAGTGCTGTGACGGGCTCTAACCCAGACGCACCCACTTTCCCCAGCTGGGGTTTTGAGTGTTGCCCTCTTCTGTTTTCAGGAGTATTCATTTCATGATCCTGGAAACATATGCTTTCACCCCTTACTCCTTCATTTATTGATCCATTCCAGTAAAGAGAGATGTGAGTTCATTTGTTTATTAAGTTCCATATTTACAAATTTTATTTTAATTTGGAGGCTTTCTTTAGGATAGGAAATGTACAGCTAGGATAAGATTGAAGATTGTGAATAATAATATTAAAACTAGTACTATATTTCACTAATGCTAAAGTATATATTTTTTTTCACATTTTAGTTACTCCAAAATTGGGATGTGTCTTATAGTCTTAGCATCATAGTTTATCTGTTAGCATTTTGACTTTCTTAGTGGTAGATAAAATTATAATCAATAGCATATTAGAGTTGGTAAAATGTTACAGTATTAGTTAACATTTATTGAGTGTTTATTATATGCCTGGCACTATTCTCAGCCCTTTTTCTGTGTAATCGCCTGTAAACTTCACACTAAATCTATGAAGAAGGGTCAAATATATGTCTTCTAAGAATAACAGTAAAACAGATATCTGTAGAAAGATTCCCCGAACTGATTATCTCTTTTACTTAATCATACTGGTCCCTTTCTCTATTAATCTCATGTGTTAAGTAGGATTATTAATATCTGCTCTTCTTAACATGCAGAGTCATTAAAGGGAGCTATCAGGTTTAAACACTTAGAAAAGCATAAACAAAAAAAATCCTTTCTGCAGAGTTTTTCGCTGTTGTCAGCTAATTATAAGAAATTTGAAAATATATTTCTTCTTTCTTCTTTTCCCACTTTAGAAACATGCAAAGAAATGTAAAACAAAAATATTTTTTCAATATTATATAAACTATTCCTTCCTTTATATGGAAATTATATTTCTTGTATTTGTTCATCATTGAAAAGGAGGAAAAAATTACATCTCTAGCCTTGGCTTGCTAAAAAATTAAAATATAAAAAAAAAGGAAGAAAAAATTTACTGCAAGTTCTCCTACAATAAAAGCCTCTATTTATCATATAATTTTTACACAGACAACACTGTATTGAATAAGAAACAGAGGCAGAACTTCTGCTCAGCAAATTCTGCTTGTTGAGAGATGATTATTCTTCCACATCTAAAAAGTACACCTGAAGAAAGGGATCATGTCTAGGTTTTCTGGGCCAGGTAGAGAGAGCTCAGAATCCAGTCTGTCAGTCTCGTCTCCTCACAGATAACAGGACCGTTAGCTGAGATTCTGTAGGAATCTTATCTTTTTTTCTCTTCTGGAATCATCTCTCTTCTTGGATCAGCCATTCAGGTTGAAAGGATGCATGGTTTTATCAACACTGACGGTTACGTCACTGATGCCAGTTTAGAAATTCTGAGTGGGAGGAAGCAGCAGAGATTGTTAAAAGAAGGGAGAAAGCAAAGGAGAATTATGTTCAAATAGCAGCACTCCAGAGTTCATTTTCTCAGAATTAAATACACTCCTTAGCAGATCAACAATGGACTCTAGGCTCGGAACAGTGGCTCACGCCTGTAATCCTAGCACTTTGGGAGGCTGAGGCAGGAAGACTGCTTGAAGCCAGGAGTTCAAGACCAGCCTAAACAAGAGAGAGACCACCATCTCTACAAATAATAGAAAAATTAGCCGGGCATGGTAGCATGTGCCGTCACAGCTACTCTGGAGGCTGAGGCAGGAGCATCCTTTGAGCCCAGGAGTTTGAGGTTGCAGTGAGCCATGATGACACCACTGCACTCTAGCCCAGGCAACAGATGGAGACCTTGTCTTAAAAACAAAACAAAACAAATAAACAAACAAAAAACAATGGACTCTATGGGAAATTCCACTGGAGGTGAAAGATAATGGAGTAATTAAAATATTTGGCCCTTCGATGTGGGGAGGCAGGAGTTGATTAGCTTTTCCAAGGAGACATAGCACTTCTTGGAACATTAATTTTTTTTTTTAAATAAGACTACAGCATTCTGTTTAGTCACCCCCCAGTCAGTGTCAACCGTTGTGCATACAATGGAAATAGTGAAAATGTACACAGTCCAATGTACCCAGTATTCAGGGTATGCCTGTCTCCTAGACACGTGATTCTTAAGGAAGACAGACAGGTAAAGGTGATCTTTGTTTTCCTTTTGTGTGGTTCTGATTAGCCTCCTAAAATACCTCTTAAACAGTGTACTACATGCCATCAGAACCACTAAACATCATTAATTAATCCCCACTAAGGTATGAAATAATTGATGTTATCATACCCACAGGTATATGCATATCAGGCTAATGATGCCTTATAAAATTTCATTTTCATTAAGACAAACCTACGGAACTGTGTCTACATACACACTTCTGAGTGCAAAGATCTCGGATATTCTTTGTGAAACACAACAACATATTGGTTTAATGCAACCACGTGAGCGAAAAATAAAATTTACTAGATGAAAAATACTGCTATATTTGAACATGGCTAGTTTGTAAAAATATGGAAATATTTTTATCAGTGTAAGACTTTAATTTTGCTCTTGGTTTCCTTGACACTTGATGCTATGGTCTGAATGTTTGTGGCCCCCCCTTCACAAAACACATATGTTGAAATCCTAACCCTCACGGTGATGGCATTAGAAGGTGGGGATTAGGTCATCAGGGCTCCACCCTCAGGATTGGGATTAGTGCCTTTATTAAAAAAA
>VBSM01003220.1:1338739-1349280 GCA_008086735.1 Cheirogaleus medius | reverse complement strand
AAAAAAAAAAAAAAAAAAATAATTTCTGTCCTTGAATGAAGAAAGGGAGAAACAAATCCTCCCAAATGGTAGGCCTCGAGTATAACTGATAATTCTCTGCCTGTCTGTTGTATATGTGGCCATTTGAGATTTATATCATACTGTGGAATATGAAGTCAGATATATTATGGTGGCTCTCACATGTCTCTGTTCCTGTCTAGGTTTCTTTCTTTACTCGAAGAAACTTTCCCAAGCTTTCCCTTGTCTACAAAAGCTGCTCTACTTTAACCTGTCTGCCATCAAAGAAAAGGAGCAGTTAACAATGGCCCAGCTGGGCCTGGACTTGGGGCCCCGCTCTTATTATCACCTGGGACCGGAACTGGAATTGGCCCTGATCCTGGTTCAAGAGCCTCACGTGTGGGGCCAGTCCAGCCCCAAGCCAGGAAAAATATTTGCATTGCAGTCAGTACCATCGCCTCAAGGTGCCCTTTACTTCAACCTGCTGGATGTAGCTAAGGATTGGAATGACAACCCCCAGAAGAATTTGGGTTTATTCCTGGAGATACTGGTCAAAGAAGACAGAGACTCTAGAATGGATTTTCAGCTTGAGGACACCTGTGCAAGACTGAGACGTTCCCTTCATGCTTCCCTGCTGGTGGTGACCTTCCACCCTGAGCAGTGCTCCCCTTCCTCCCGAAAGAGGAGGGCAGCCATTCCTGCCCTCAGGGCTTCTTACAAGAACCTCTGCCACCGTCACCAGTTGTTCATTAACTTTCAGGACCTGGGTTGGCACAAGTGGATCATTGCCCCCAAGGGGTTCATGGCCAATTACTGCCATGGAGACTGTCCTTTCTCACTGACCACCTCTCTCAACAGCTCCAATTATGCTTTCATGCAGGCACTGATGCATGCGGCTGACCCAGAGGTTCCCCAGGCCGTCTGCATCCCCACCAAGCTATCCCCCATTTCCATGCTCTACCACGACAATGATGACAATGTCATCCTACGACATTACGAAGACATGGTGGTTGATGAATGTGGCTGTGGGTAGGATGTCAGAAATAGGAACAGGAGTATTCCTGGGGCAAATCTTCTAATAAAACTACCTATGTGAAATGAAAATATACCTATGTTTATAATTTGTCTTCCTGGAAAATCTATCATGATTATGCTGGTAATTACACACAAACACAGACACACACATGTACACACACTTAATGCTGGAGCCCTAATGATCTTGGTTAATTTCTGCTCTGACATTCATTATGTATATGATAGTATATTAGACTCTAGTTAAAAGGAAACTGGCATTTACTGATGGCCTAGTATGGGCAGGCATTATAATCTGTTACGTCTCCCTTTTCTCACTTAACATTACATTATATGGTTTTTCCTATCACCAACATCTACAGCTAATATAATGGCTGCACTATATGTGATTGTTTAGGTATATCATAATTAAGAGAGTGTTTATCATTAGACATTACAAAATTTGCAGTTTTCATGATAGTATTATAACTCTTTATTTCTCATTGTCCATATTTTGTCCCCATCTCTTTAGAAAATTTTCAAACATAGAATTACAGAGTCAAAGGCATAAGCTGACTCCTGTATAATTAAGATAAAATATATTGATATTAAAACAAATATGGGTGTATTTTGGGGTAAAATGCAAAATTCACATAGATTTCAAATATGAAATTCTAGACACGGTAAAATACTTTGGGTTATCTCAGGAACTATGAATTTACTTACCACTCCCGTTTGGAGAACTAAAGTGGAAAAGTTGATGAATCTCTGATTTATTTAGTTCTTTCTTTTTTCTCTTTTCTTTTTTTTTTTTTGAGACAGAGTCTCACTCTGTTGCCTGGGCTAGAGTACTGTGGCGTCAGCCTAGCTCACAGCAACCTCAAGCTCCTGGGCTCAAGCCATCCTCCTGCCTCAGCCTCCCAAGTAGCTGGGACTACAGGTGCGAGCCACGGTGCCCGGTTAATTTTTTCTATTTTTAGTTGTTTGGCTAATTTCTTTCTATTTATAGTAGAGATGGAGTCTCGCTCTTGCTCAGGCTGGTCTTGAACTCCTGAGCTCAAGCAATCCTACCTCTGCCTCCCAGAGTGCTAGGATTACAGGCGTGAGCCACCGTGCCCGGCCTATTTAGTTCTTTCTTTAATGCCAGTTGTCACCATGTTAAATCAACCTCTTCACTCTCACCTCGATTATTTCTACAATTTGTAACCTGATCTTTTATTTTTATAATTTTTTAAAACTGCAGATTATAACTTAGGTATATTATAAATATATGCAAAGACCCCTGCATAACTTCCCAGTCTCTTTTCCTATCCTCCCAATGAAACCACCATCCTGAATTTGGTGTATATCTTTCCCATTCACTTCTTTTTTTTTTTGAGATAAAGTCTCACTCTGTTGCCTAGGCTAGAGTGGCATCAGCCTAGCTCACAGCAACCTCACACTCCTAGGCTAAAGCGATCCTCCTGCCTCAGCTTCCTGAGTAGCTGGGACTACAGGTGCGTACCACCTTGCCTGGCCCTTTCCCATTCATTTCTTTAAAATTTTACTACATATATTTGTATTTATAAACAATACAAAGCATATGTAAACTTCATACAAATAATATTGCAGTATGTTTTTCTACCACTTTTTCCTAAATTTATTATATTTGAGATTCATATATGTTGACAGGCGTGGTTATAATTAATTTTTTTCCTGGTCGAACAGTAATCCATTACATGCATGTTCCATAATTTATTTATCTACTACGCAATTATTGGACACCAAGGACATTCAAACAGATTGCTACAGTCATTTCTGTAGAACGGACACAAAATCTCTTTGCATGAGATCTATTTGTCCAGCTAGGGCTTCAGTGTAGAATAGCAGTGAACGTGGGTAATTTTTTTTTTTAGAGAGAGGATCTCACTATGTTGCCCAGGCTGGAGTACAGTGACTGTCCACAGGCAAAATCATTGCACGCTACAACCTCCAGCTCTTGGCCTCGAGGGATCATCCCATCTCAGCCTGCTAGTAGCTGAGACTATAGGCCACCTCATCTGGCATGGGCAATTTTTAAGGAGAATGGAGAAAAGCCTATGGAGTTTGTGGCTACTCTAAATGTATGTCCTTTTTTTTTTTTGAGACAGAGTCTCACTCCATTGCTCTGGCTAGAGTGCCATAGCGTCAGCCTAGCTCACAGCAACCTCAAACTCCTGGGCTCAAGCCATCCTTCTGCCTCAGCCTCCCGAGTAGCTGGGACTACAGGCATGCACCACCATGCCCGGCTCATTTTGCTATATATTTTTAGTTGGCCAATTAATTTCTTTCTATTTATAGTAGAGACGGTGTCTCGCTCTTGCTCAGGCTGGTTTTGAACTCCTGATCTTGAGCGATCCTCCGGCCTCGGCCTCCCAGCGTGCTAGGATTACAGCGTGGTGGTGAGCCACCACGCCTGGCCAATATAATATATTTATAAAGTATATAAATAGATAAAGAACTTTTACAAGTCAGTAAGGAGACAAACAACCCAATTTTAAAAATGGACAAATTGAACAGACTTCAGAAAAAACATATGTATTAATAAATAACTAATAAGCCCAATGAAAAGATGTTCAACATCATGAACCACCAGGAAAATGCAAATTAAAATCTCAGTGAGATACTACCACAGACACACAAAAGTGATTGTAACTAAAGGAGCTAACATTACTAAGCATTGATGAGGACATATAGCAACTGGAACGCTCATCTATTCCTGGTGAAAATGTACTGGTATAACAATTTGGCATTTTCTTAAGTGTTAAATGTACACTTACCTAACTTACCTATATGATCCAGCAATTCTACTCTCAAGTATTTACCCAAGAGAAAGAAAAAGAAATGTATGTTTACACAAAGAGTTGTACACAAATATTCATAGCAGCTTTATTCATAAAAGCCTAAAATTGGAAATAACCCAAAGTGCATCAACAATAATGAATAAAAAATTGTAACATACCATACAATGGAATACTTACTATTCAGCAACAAAAAGAAATGAACTACTGATACATATAATCTGTGGATCCATGTTATAGAAAAGCTGAGCAAAAGAAGAAAACACAAAAGTACGTTGCACGATTCCATTTGTATGAAATTCTAGAACCATCAAAACTAATCTATAGAGGCCGGGCGTGGTGGCTCACGCCTGTAATCCTAGCACTGTGGGTGACTGAGGCGGGAGGATCGCTTGAGGTCAGGAGTTCAAGACCAGCCTGAGCAAGAGCAAGACCCTGTCTCTACTAAAAAATAGAAAAAATTAGCCCGGCAACTAAAAATAGAAACAAAAAAATTTAACCGGGCGTGATGGCGAGCACCTGTAGTTCTAGCAACTCGGGAGGCTGAGGCAGGAGGATCACTTGAGCCCAGGAGCTGGAGGTTGCTGTGAGCCAGGCTGACGCCATGGACTCTAGCGACAGAGCAAGACTCTGTCTAAAATAAAGAAAAAAACTAACCTGTAGAGACAGAAAGATCAGTGGTTGTGGGACTGGGAATAGGAGGATTGACTGCAAACAGACACAGAGAATTTGGTGGTGGGGTTGATGGGAATTTTAAATATCTTGATTGTAGAGTAGTTACATAAATGTATGCATACATTTTTCAAAATTCATAAATTTCCAAGTGTAGGATGCTGAATAGTTACATTTTATAGTTGATTATCTTAGACCTCTCTTACGAACAATTAAAGTCATGATAGTCTGTCATATCTCATGGTTCCAAGTGTTTTTAAATAATACAGAAGATGGATAAAGTACTCAATAGGAATTCTAGTAGAAAACAAACCCAAATTGTACACCTCCTTTAGTAACTCCTGGCAGTATGTCCTACTGTATTAGTTTTCTATTGATGCTGTAAAAAATTTGCACACAATTAATGGTATAAAACTGTTGGGGTAGCTTAGAAATGTTAGGGTGACCTAGGGATATTGCTGGCACAAGAACCTCAGTGGATGTAACGGTCTGCATAGGTGTGGCCGTTTTCCAAATGGTAAGGACATTCCAAGGGCAGGAGGAACTGAAAACAGTTTCTCTCCCGGGGGCGGAAAACTGCTCCAGGACTGCAATCAGGAACGCCCATCCTGCTGGAAAAGTAGCCTGGCCGCCATCCCAAATTGATGTCCTTGTTTAGCTTTAGGCTAGAAATAGCTTTGCTGAGATTATTGTGCTCCTGAATATCTTAATCTTTATAGATAATCTTTAAAAAGTTTGCCTGTGGGATATGTAATCTTTATGGAAATCTATAAAACATTGTTTGCCTGTGGATGTCTTTAGAGCATGTTTGTATGATTTACAATGATCCTTTGTTTTGGGGATGAATAAATAGGAGTGAGGAATTACTCTCAGGACTCTTGGTCTGGAAAGCCTTGAGTCCCCGGACTCCACTCTTTCTCTTCTATCCTCTCGTTTCTTATCCAAATTATCTTGCAGTTCTGGAGGCCACAAGTACAAAATGGGTCTCATTGGGCTAACACCAAGGTGTCATCAGAGTACCATTTCTTCTGGAGTCTCCAGGAGAGAAATAATTCCCTTGCCATTTCCAGTTCCTAGAGGCTTTCCTCATTTCCTGAATTGTGGCCCACTTTGAGCCAGCAATCATGTCACTCAGATCTCTGCTACCATCTTTCTACCTCCATCTCTGATCCTGACTCTGACTCTTCTACCTCCCTCTTGTAAGGACCCTGTGATTAGATTGGACACGGCTGGGTAATCTGGGATCCTCTCCCCATCTCAAGATCTTTAATCATGTCTGCAAAGGCCCTTTTGCCACGTAAGGTAACATATTTACAGATTCCAGGGCATGGATATTTTGGAGGCATGTTATCCTATCTTTATTCTACCATTATTGTACACTTGCCTAACTTGAAAAAACTTGGTCTCTGAAGGACCTTTATTTATGATGTGTGATATCTGCCCCTTCTTCAAAACACTCATCTGCCATCATCCGAACAACTGCTTCATCCTGTGGAGGTTGGAGGCTGACTTTCATCACTAAATAAAGCCTTATGTTTAGGGCTCATGTTTAAGGTTCATGGGGCCTTGAGATTTAAAGTTCAGGAGCTCTAGACTTGAGACCCTACAGAGAGACTTAGGTCTTGAGGGAGTGACCTCAATTCCGGGAGTAGGTGCTGAGACTCAGAGGAATGTGTGGCTTGAATTTCACCCAGGGTTCAGGCAGCAGAAGGTAATGGCAATAGGGAAATTTAGCATTCACTTTTTCAAAAAAGATAAAAAAGCAGAAGTGGTCTTGTCTACACACTTAACCTTAGCTTCCAGGAGGAGAGAGAGCCACAAAGACCTGTATGCTGGTCACCTGACTCAGAGGCCAAGGTCCTTCTGATTTGGCATCTAACAGTGCCCCTCCTCTTTCCAAGTAGTATTTATAGCAAAGAGCAAAGTGAGAGGAAGTGAGAAATAGATAAGTAGTAGCCGAAGGCCAAGGCCACAGTGTCCCCATATAACATAACAACTTTCAGGTTATAGTAACAAGCTCTCTCTTAACTTTGTTCTTCCTCTCTTCTCTCCATTAACCAATGATGTGTCCGTCTTGCCTTAACCATAATTTAAAGGAAAGAAAAAGGTTACTAAATTCAGATGTCATAAGAGAAGAACTTTGGAACTTGGCATCCCCAGGGATCTCTACAAGGTGAGTGTTATTTGCATCATAGGCTTCCTGGTCACTAAAGACCCACATTCCAAGGCTAACTTCCCTCTTAGTCTCCCACCTGCTGCGTAGACCAGACACAGTAACTGCCTGAGACTCAGGAATGAGTCATCCTCAGTCCAAGCAGGTGGCAGTGGGCACACCTGAAGGAACAAAGTCCAGGCATGTTGCTGGCAGGAGCGATCAGCACAACATACAGTTTCAGGTGAAGGAGTCCAGAGACAGAGCGCCATGACTTCTGAGAAAGGTAAAATGGATCTGAGGGTCTGGCAAACTCTGTATTCTTGAACAGAGAATCAAAAATCATGTGTGTGTGTGTGTGTCCAGTTCATGCTTGTGTCCTTGGTATTTTCCAATTTTCCTATCATTGATTAATATATTATTTTTAAATGAGATTTATCATTATTATGAAATATTTACATCTCCAAGTGATTTTGGCCAAATGACACTAAATCAGTGCTTGCTTCACCATAATAAAAAGTTAAGTAAAAATACAACTGTTTCAGTAACAGTTTAAGATAAGAACAGAAGTCATAGCACAAGGGCAACTTGTTAACTAAAAAAATGAATTGACAATGATTAATTGATAAATTAATGCGCAATTATTTGGTTATTTAGAAAGATTCACAGGAGAGGGAGAACACTTCAGGATGTGTAAGTAAATGATTTCAGATGAGGTGAGATTTGAGTGGAATCCTAAAAGGAGAGTAGAATTTAGATTGACCAAGAGGAGGACGAGATTACAGGTTGATTGAATCCTATTGACAAACAGAATTGGAGAGAATTTACAGAGACCTGTTTTTGGAATATAATGATTAGGCTAGAGAAGAATTTATGGAAACAATCTGCAGTAAGACTAGAAAGCAAATGTGAAGTGATATTATAGAGGGCTTTGAATGCTAAACTAAAGGAATGGAGGTTTATCTTTTTGGTAGAGAGAAAGTCTTTGGAGAATTTCTGAATAGCATAGAGACATAACTTAAATAGTGCTTTACACTCTGGGAGGCCAAGGTGGGAGGATCGCTCGAGGTCAGGAGTTTGAGACCAGCCTGAGTAAAAGTGAGACTCCGTCTCTACTAAAAATAGAAACAAATTAGCCGGGAAACTAAAAATATATATAGAAAAAGATTAGCCAGGCATGGTGGTGCATGCCTGTAGTCCCAGCTACTTGGGAGGCTGAGGCAGGAGGATCGCTTGAGCCCAGGAGTTGGAGGTTGCTGTGAGCTAGGCTGATGCCATAGCACTCTAGTCCAGGCAACAGAGTGAGACTCTGTCTCGAAAAAAAAAAAAATCGTAAAATAGTGCTTTAGACACATATACATGGCATTTGATGGCCTTTGGACTAGAAGCAAGGAGACCAGTTAGAAGACTATTGCAATAGTGGTGGGCATGGTAAGACAGGTGGTAATACACACAGTAGTTTGGGGCTTAAGTAACAATATATTTTCTCCATTATATTCTCCCTTTATTAAAATTCTCTTTTAAGTGGCATATTGAGGGAAATACCAAACACATTATTTCACTGAAGTATCTGGGTGCCTTCACTGGACTTGCCTATGAAGGTGGTATGTTTCATGCCTCAGATCACCCCAGATCATGTGGCTGCTAGCCTTGTCTTGCATCCCAGGGATAGTATCGGTCAGCTAGACACTGAACATATATCACACTGTCCTTTTCTGAAGTTTTTTTTTTTTTTTTTTTTGAGACAGAGTCTCACTCTGTTGCCCGGGCTAGAGTGAGTGCCGTGGCGTCAGCCTAGCTCACAGCAACCTCAAACTCCTGGGCTCAAGCGATCCTCCTGCCTCAGCCTCCCGAGTAGCTGGGACTACAGGCATGTGCCACCATGCCCGGCTAATTTTTTCTATATATTTTTAGTTGGCCAATTAATTGCTTTCTATTTATAGTAGAGACGGTGTCTCGCTCTTGCTCAGGCTGGTTTCGAACTCCTGAGCTCGAGCGATCCGCCCGCCTCGGCCTCCCAGAGAGCTAGGATTACAGGCGTGAGCCACCGCGCCCGGCCCTTTTCTGAAGTTTTTACGGCTGCTTCAGTTCCTTCAGAGGAAGTGGCTTCTCATCATTAACATGCCCTTCTCCTATAGATACGGCCTCTGTTTTTTAAGTCCCCCTTGGAGGAGATCACTGGTTCAAGGTCCCCAGTTTGCACTAAGGTCTGAGAAGTGCCCATTCCAAGATGTCAGACACTCCCTCCATCTTAGTGCTCAAATTCCCTCTTCCTTCTTTTAAGACTATGGGATTTATTCTTCAGGTCACACCTAGGATAGTGTTTCCTGACTCTGTCCTATTCACTAGACATCTGGCTAATTTCCCATTTTGGTTCTTCTTCCCAGCTAGAACTGATTTCCATCTGTAGGAAACTGTGCCATGCACAGCCCCCACCCCCAACCCTTCTACCACCCCGCGCAAATGCACAGATGTTACACACTCTCTCTCGCACACACTACACACACACTTAGCCTTGGGTGAAGCACACCCTGTTTTAGAGGAAATATCCCCCAGATCTTGTGACTCTGTTGAAAACGGCACCTGAGAGTTCAGATCTGGTTAAAAGGGGGGCTGAATCTCTTATCTGCGTCCCCCACAGCCACTTCTCCTTTAGACGGGGGAGTGGCTGACTTTGGTGTCTGTCTCTGACCCCTTGAGAAAGGGTTTCATGTGGGGGGACCTTATGCTCTCTGTCTCAAACATCGTGGGTATCTGCTTCCTTGGAAAAGAGAGTTGGTGATGGTAATTGAGCTTCTTGATCTGTGGGCTTTTCTCCTGCCTTCCCAGACAAACAAGCTTCCAAGTACCAGGGCAAGTCCTTAACATGAGTTCTTTTTATTATTATTATTATTTTATATCACCTTTACTGGTTCTATTAACATGAGTTCTTGTTGCCAAAATAAATGTCCATGTTCCCCCAAATAAAACAAACGAGTTGAATTTTTGCTCTCTGTATTTTGGATTTCTGCACCATGAGGATTCTTTTTCCACCCCCCCACAAGACAGAGTCTCACTCTGTTGCCCAGACTAGAGTGCCGTGTCATCAGCCTAGCTCACAGCAACCTCAAACTCCTGGGCTCCAGCAATCCTCCTGCCTCAGCCTCCCCAGTAGCTGGGACTACAGGCATGCGCCACCATGCCCAGCTAATTTTTTCTCTATATATTTTTAGTTTGCCAATTAATTTCTTTCTGGTTTTAGTAGAGATAAGGTCTCACTCTTGCTCAGGCTGGTTTTGAACTCCTGACCTTGAGCGATCCGCCCGCCTCAGCCTCCCAGAGTGCTAGGATTACAGGCATGAGGCACCACGCCCAGCCAGCACCATGAGGACTCTGAGTCCAGGCCTGGCCAGTGTCGTTTCATCGCTGGGGGCATGCCCAGGGCTCCAAGTCCTGAGGGGCAGGACCCTCTCAAATCCAGTCCTTTTCCTGGAATCATCCCCACATTATCCAGTGGTTTCTTGTACTTGTAATAATACCCAGGGCTCGTAAGGCCCTATGTGATCTGGCTCGTCTCCTATCATTGCGTGTCTTGGTCACTCTCACCTAGCCATGGCGACCTGCTTGCTCCTTCTTGAACCCGCCAAGATCCTTTCAGTTCTGATCCTTTGCACTTGCTGTTCCGTGTGCTTGGCATGCTCTCCCCTGCCCGACCTCATCTCGCTCCCTAACTTTACTTTCAGGTCTCAGCTTTAATACTCCTCTTCATAGAGGCCTTTTATGACCACTATCTCCAAAATAGTGCCCCCATCACCTTTTATCCCCTTCCAATACTTTTCATAGCACTGTCGCTACCACCTTTATATTATATATGTATTTATTGTCACTCTTCCCCTTTTTTTTTTTTTTTT
>VBSM01003220.1:1299642-1311038 GCA_008086735.1 Cheirogaleus medius | reverse complement strand
AAGCTTCTGTCTCTATGGAGTTGGGGGGTGCACGTTCCTGTCACACAGATGTGTTCACTAATCAGGAAGCTCTTTGAACTCCATGGCTCAGGGATTTTTATGCAGGCTCAATCATGTAGGCATGATTGATTATTAACTCCATTTCTAGTCCCTCTCCTCTCTCAGGAGAATGAGGGGTGGGGCTCAAAGTCTCGAGCTTCTAAGCATAGCTTGGTCTCTCTGGGAACTGCCCCCATCCAGGAGTCCCCCAAGAGTCACCTCATCACCTCATTAGAACAAAAGATACTCCTATAATTGTAAGGTATTTAGGAGTTCTGTGTCAGATGCTCCTATCACCCAGAAAATTACAAGGGTTTTAGGAGCTCTGTGCCAGGAATCAGGGACAAAGACCAAATATATATTTTTCTTATTTCACAGAGGTGATAGCTTATTGTGGTTTTGATTTGCATTTCCCTGATGATTAGTGTGTTAAGCACCTTTTCATACACCTGTTGGCCAGTTGTATGTCTTCTTTTGAGAAATGTCTATTCAGGTCCTTTGCCTATTTTTTAATTGGGTTATTTATGTGAAAATAAGTATAATTTAAAAGCTGTTGAAACCTCCAAAACACTTTAAACCTTGACTATGATCTGAGTCACATACGGTTACAACTTTTGTTTCTCAGATTACAGATTAGCTCACTTTCTCATTTTTCTTGTTTTGTACAATGATTACGACAGAATTAAATGGCGTCAGGGACAAAAACTTCCTGCCTTCTTAAATAGTAACCCTCGTTATAGATTAACTTAGCCTTTGTTATCCTGCTTAGACCAGATGACGGAAGACCCATGACTATTACACCCTCTATAAAAACATGTTAAATGTACCCTTCCCCAAAAGAAATATTGCCTATCACCAGTCAAATTGCTGAAACGATGCGTGAACCTTGTATGAAAAATGTTGTAATCCTGCTAAAAATTCCTCTGTCTCTGCCTGTGTAAATGAAACCTTAACTTCCTTACTTCTGAATGTTGACTTCATTCCTTTGAGTTGGTGTTTACTGGTGGGCTGTCCTCAAACTTTGTGCTTGAATAAACTCTGTTTAAATTAGATTCTGACTCTTCTGATGATTTTACATTGACATTGTTTTTTGCTATTAAGTTGTATGTGTTCCTTATATATTTTGGATATTAACCCCTTTTCAGATATAAGGTTTTCAAATATTTTCTACCAATTTATAGGTTGCCTTTTCATTTTGATGATTGTTTCCTTTGCTGTGCAGAAGCTTTTAGGTTTGATTTAGTTTACTTTTTGTTTTGCTATTGTTACCTATTCTTTTGGCATCATATCAAAAAAAAAAAAAAATCATCACCAAGGCCAACGTCAAGGAGATTCCCCCTATGTTTTCTTCTAGGAGTTTTATGGTTTCAGATCACTTAAGTCTTTAATCAATTTTGAGTTGATTGTTTTGTATGGTGTAAGATTGTATGGTGTAGGATCCAATTTTATTCTTTTGCACCGGATATCCCATTTTCCTAACATTATTTATTTATTTATTTATTTTTTAAGACAGAGTCTCACTCTCTTGCCAGGGCTAGAGTGCCGTGGCGTCAGCCTAGCTCACAGCAACTTCAAACTCCTGGGCTCAAGGGATCTTCCTGCCTCAGCCTCCCAGGTAGGTGGGACTACAGGCACGAGCCTCCGTGCCCGGCTAGTTACGGCGTCTCCCTCTTGTTCAGGCTGGTTTTGAACTCCTGAACTTGAGCGATCCGCCCGCCTCAGCCTCCCAGCCTAACACCATTTATTGAAGATACTATCTTTTATTGAAGAGACTGTCTTTTCCCCATGGTGTATTCTTGATGCTCTTGTCAAAACTTAGTTGACCTTTTATGCTTCAGTTTATTTTAGGGCTTTCTGTTCTGCTTCATCGGTCTATGTGTCTGTTTTTATGCTAGGACTATACCATTTTGATTACCATAACTTTGTGATATAATTTAAAATCAGGAAGTATGATGCCTCTACTTTGTTCTTCTTTCTCAAGGTTGAGTTGTCTATTCATGTTCTTTTGTGGTTTCTTATAAATTTTAGAATTGTTTTTCACTTCTATTAAAAATGGAATTTTGATAGGGATTGTGTTGAATCTCTGTGTCTCTTTGAGATTAGTATGAACATTTAACAATATTAATTTTTCCAATCCATGAAAATAGAATATCTTTCCATTTATCTGTGTCTTCTTCATTTTTTTTTTTTTTTAATCAGAGTCTTACTCTGTTGCCCAGGCTAGAGTGCCGTGGTGTCAGCCTAGCTCACAGCAACCTCAAACTCCTGGGCTCAAGTGATCCTCCTGCCTCAGCCTCCCGAGTAGCTGGGACTACAGGCATGTGCCACCATGCCTGGCTAATTTTTTCTATATATATTTTTAGTTTGCTAATTAATTTCTTTCTATTTATAGTAGAGACGGGATCTTTCTCTTGCTCAGGCTGGTTTCGAACTCCTGACCTTGAGCCATCCTCCAGCCTCAGCCTCCCAGAGTGCTAGGATTACAGGCTTGAGCCACCACGCCCAGCCTTCTTCAATTTTTTAAATCAATGTCTTATAGATTTCAGTGTATAAATCTTTTACCTCCTTGGTTAAATTTATTCCTAAGTATTTTATTCTTTTTGATGCTATCATAAATAGAATTATTTTCTTGCTTTCCTTTTCAGATAGATCTTTGTTGTTGTAAGTAAATGCAATTAATTTTTGTATGTTGGTTTTATATCCTGAAACTTTACTGAATTTATTAGTTCTAAAAGTTTTTTGTGATGTCCTTAGGATTTTCTAAATACAGAATTATGTGATCTATAAACAGAAATAATTTTACATCTTCCTTTCCAATTAGGATGCCTCTTTCTAATTTTTCTTGTGTGATTGTTCTTGCTAGTACTTCTAGGACTATATTGAATAGAAGTGGCAAGAGTAGGCATCGTTGCCTTCTACCAGATCTCAGAGGAAAAGCTTTTAGTTTTTCCATTGATATGATGTTAGCTGTGTGCTTCTCATAGATGGCCTTTATTGTGTTGAGAAAATTTGCTTCTATACTTATTTTGATGAGAGTTTTTACCATGAATAAATGTTAAACTTTGCCAAATGCTTTTTCTGCATCCATTGACATGATCATGTGTTTTTTTAATGTGGTGTATCACTTTGATTGATTTGTATATATTAAACCAATCTTTCATTGCAGGAATAAATTCCACTTGATCATGGTGTAGAATCTTTTTGATGTGTTGTTCAATTAAATTTGCTAGTATTTTTTTTAAAAGGATTTTTGTATCTATCACATGCTTTTTAGTGGCAGCTCCTTTATACATGCAAACAAAAATCCTGGCTGAAACTATAAAATTATGCCCAGTAGCTTCTCAAACAAGGGCCCTCCTTCTTTTTGCTCAAGCTCTGACTAGGGAGAGATCCTGTTCCTTTATTTTTACATTTTTTTAAATTTTTATTTTTTTTGAGACAGAGTCTCGCTCTTTTGCCCAGGCTAGAGTGCCATGGCATCAGGCTAGCGCACAGCAACCTCAAACTCTTGGGCTTAAGCAATCCTCCTTCCTCAGCCTCCCAAGTAGCTGGGACTACAGGTCCACGACAGCACGCCCTACTAATTTTTTCTATTTTTAGTAGAGATGGGGTCTCATTCTTGCTCAGGCTGGTCTTGAAATCCTGACCTCAAGCAATGCTCCCAACTCAGCCTCCCAGAGTGCTAGGATTACAGGCATGAGCCACTGTGTTCGATCCTCTTCCTTTATACAAAAATTCATTCTGTAACAAGCTCAGCCAACAACTGGAAAGCAAAAAAGTTGGGATTGAGATTTGAATCCATCAGCCTTATTCCAAAGCCCATGCAATACTGTCATGCTGGTAAAATCAACTCTGTAGATCTTACTCTATTTGGGCGTAACAGTTTAGAAATCTTTATCAGAGGTACAAAGAAAGATTCCCCCCACCTCATATTACTATACTGTTAGATTTGGCTGTATATGTTGGGCAAACTCAAGAAATGACTTATGCAAGAAAGACTTTCTCTCCCACATAAAAAATGTGGACAGTTGATCTAGCAAATAATTAAATCTAAATCTAACTGAAGCATGCACATGTACTCCTTTGAATCTCCTCGTTTTGCCAAAAGAGGCTCTGTTGGCAGAATTATCTGTGGAAATATTTATTTATTCCATTTTACAAAGGCAATTTGATTTGGTATTGGCAAAACCTAATAAACACAAAATACTCAGTGTAAAGTTTTATACAATATCTTCTCTGTTTTGAAAAATCTTACTTTTCAATGTACAGACTGTATAAAGAAGATTCTCTCCAACATATAAAAATCAGTGTCAGATATTCAGTATTTGAAAATGAAGGTGCTGGAAAGAAAAAAAAATCTGATTGTTTTGATATTTTTCACCTTGGGGGGCAATCCAAAAAAGTGGTTTTTGGGCGGGGTTGTGGGGCAAATTCTTGCTCTTTGTCACCTGAGCTAAAGTGAGTACAGTGACATCAACACAGCTCACCACTACCTCAAACTCCTGGGCTCAAACAATCCTCCTGCCTCAGCCTCCCTAGCAGCTGGGACTACAGGCGCACACCATCACCCCCAGCTAATTTTTCTATTTTTTATAGAGACCTGGTCTCACTATGTTGCTCAGGCTGATCTTGAACTCCTGGCCTCAAGAAATCCTTCCACCTCGGCCTCCCAAAGTGCTGTGATTCCAGAGTAGAATATATAGGACAGATGTGGAGCACTGTCTCTACTTAAAATGGAAGAAATTAACTGGCTGTGGTGGCACATGCCTGTAGTCCCAGCTACTTGGGAGACTGAGGCAGGAGGATTGTTTGAGCCCAGGAGTTTGAAGTTGCTGTGAGCTAGGCTGACGCCACGGCACTCTAGACTGGCCAACAGAGCAAGACTCTTGTCTCAAAAACAAAACAAAACAGGCCGGGCGCGGTGGCTCACGCCTGTAATCCTAGCACTCTGGGAGGCCGAGGCGGGTGGATAGCTCAAGGTCAGGAGTTCGAAACCAGCCTGACCAAGAGCGAGACCCCGTCTCTAAAAACAAAACAAAACAAAACAAAACAAAAACCAATAAATAAATATAAAAATTTAAAAAGTTATTTAGAGTAGAATATAATATGCACATTAATTTTCCTTATACTTATATATTTTCCCCACTATCATCTTCCACTCTCCTGTAAAAAGTAAAAGACCTCAAGACATGGAAAATTTCAGCAAATATTTTATTCTCCCCTGTGTTCAGAGTAAGCCCACATTTGGCAGACCCAACAGTGTGGTTGCTAACATAGCATCATGTAAATTTTAAAGATAAAACAAAGATTCCAAGTAAATTGCAGCCTAATATGAGTGGTTTAGGACTGTGTTCTCAGATGCTCAGCATCTTGTATTTTATTCTTCTTTATAAAACAATTTAATACAGAAAAAACTGAGAAACAATGATTCTTTCATTTCCTTACAGAAAGCATGAATCTTACTAACACTTTCCAAATAGTGATCTCCTACCTCTTGTACAAACCCAGTACAGTTGGCCTGCTTAATCCATGGGTTTCACAACCTAAGATCAAAAATATTTGAAAAATTTAAAAAATAAAAATAACACTACAATGATAAAAGATAATACAATTAAAAAAGCAATACAATAAAAAACTGTTTTTCTTTCTCTCTCCTTTTTTTTTTAAAGACAGAGTCTCACAGGCTAGAGTGCAGTGGCATTATCACAGCTCACTGCAACCTCAAACTCGTGGGCTCAAGCAATTCTCCTGCCTCAGCCTCCCAAGTAGCTGGGAGTACAGGTGCACTCCACCATGCCTGGCTAATTTTAAAATTTTATTTTATAGAGAGGGTCTTGCTATGTTGCCCAAGCTAGTCTTGAACTCCTGGCCTCAAGTGATCCTCTTGCCTCGGCCTCCCAAAGTGCTAGGATTATAGACGTGAGCCATAGTGCCTAGCCTATAACAACTATTTACATAGTTTTTACATTGTATTAGGTATTATAAGTAATCTAGAGATGATTGAAAACATATGGGAGGATGTGCATAGATTATATGCAAATACTACACCGTTTTATATAAAGGACTTTGATATCCGAGGGGGGTCCTGGAATCTCCCATGAATACCAAGGGACGACTGAACCAGGGCATGCTTCATCCACTTGGTGTCATGAATTCAGAGGAGGAAGAGAATCATGGTAGACAGGAGTCAGAATAATCACAATAATCTAGATAACCTAAAGCTTCATGATAGACCAGTAGTGCTCAATTGAGGCCTTGATGAATGGGTAAGATTTAAATAAATGAAGAGGGCGGAGAATTCCTGGAAGACAGTAAAGAGTAAAGAAGCCAGCGTGGTGTTTTGAAGACAAAGAGGCTTGGGCCCTAGGTCTGGCCCTGTCGCTTAGGAAATGTGTGACACTGGGATAGGACTCTTTTCTCACAAAGTCATTCTGACAGTGTTCTTAGCCACGGCGTGGGAATGTGAAAGCATGGCATCTGGAATATGTGAACTATGCCTGATGAAATTCCTCATCCTCTCTCCAGGTGACCAAACGGCAGGAGCAAAGGCAGGACTGTAGGACTCGCTGCGCATGTTCTAGCAACAAGGAGGAACTCCGTCTGGTTTCAGTGATAGCTTATAGCAAAGCAATGATGAAAGATAAAATGAGATGTCCTTCATATTTTATATAAGCTTCTTAAGGAAAACGTTCTAACAAAATTCAGAATTCAATAACTTGCATGTAACTATAAAGTTCTTTAAGTTAAGGAGGTGTGATTTATCCAGTATCAGAAAATATTTTACTTCTTAGAAAGCTACATTCCTTGTTCACTTTTCTTCTTCTAAAGGAAGGAAAATCATATATTCTATAATTACAAAGGTATTTTTCATTCCTGGGAATTTGGAGTTAGTGAGACTAAAAAAAAAACAATTTTGTGGGGTTTCGCTCAGCTATTAGTATTATTAATATTTTCCTTGCTAACTACCCTCTCCCTTCACCAACTTCTATTGAAAAACCACAGCACAACCTGGTTACTTCAGTTTTAACAAAAATAACATGACTTGGAAATTGTGCTGCCAGTGGCTGAGGTACGTTTTGTACATCTGGACTTCATCACCTTCACCATGAGAAGCACAAGGTGAGGTTTCACTATGGCCGGTATGTGGGGCCAAGTGGGGATTTCCCCTGGGAAGTCTCCAGGCCACTTACTCCTGTGTCTGAGAGCCCAAATGCTCAGGCAGTGACTCTCCAAGCCACTATTTTTGGACACTAGCTTGATTGTTCAACACGATACTCTGTTGTTTTTAAAAGAGCCCAAAAAGAGGTCTGTGTGGGTGAAAGTGTCATTTTTGGAGTGCTTCAACTTCTGCATTCCCCGATTTTTGTTTTTCTCAGTTTGCTGCCAGCCATGTTACTGAATTTCTCTAGGGTATGAAGAAGTTGAGGGACAGGCCTTTAAACACATACAGGAATTACTCACTCGACTTCTGCTGTGCAGCTGCCCAGGACTCTTCAAGGATGAGAGAACAGTAAACAAGAATTTATCAAAAGCCTAGGACTGGACACAGGGCTAAAGAAAAATAATGATTTTTGATGGGAAAACGAACTGAGGAAGCTTCATTGATCATACGCATACAAGAAATAGTACGGAGTAGTGGAAAATGTTAGGTTTTGTAACCAAGCACGTAGAGGTTAGAATTCTGTCTCCACCATTTTCTATTCACTATGCTTCTCTACATTTCTTTGAATGCATTGCCTAATGTCACATGTTTCAGTTTCTCTGTGTATAAAATGTGAACAAGTAATATGAGGTCATTAAATCTGAAATGTTCGATTACAAATCAAAAGTGTAGTTTATTATATCTCAAACAAGAAGCAATGCAATTAAAGTATGTACCTAAACTATTGACACAGTTTTGCCATCTTAATGGCAGCTTGTTTATGCCAGCAACAAAGAAGCCTGGAGAGGGAATGGCGATGAAGTCGTGAAAGGCATTTTCCACAGCTTGTTGATAATTGAATACTTTTCCTTGCAAGAAGTGGTCCAAAGGCTGGTGCAAGGTCTGGTGAATACGGTGGATGACAGAGAGTTTCCAAGCCCAGCTTCTGTAGTTTGTGCAGCGTTGTTTGTGCGACACCATTATTTTGCAAGAGGATTGGCCTGCATCTGTTGACCAATCTCAGCTGCTTAATCTCAAGCAACCTCATCACTTCGTGCAATTAGTTGCAGTAGACATCCACTGTAATGGATTAACCAAGTTTCACGAAACTGTAGTGGATAATAACAGCACTGGACCACCAAACAGACTCCATTAGCTCTCTTTGATGAATATTCGGTTTTGGACTGTGTTTCAGCACTTCATCTTTATCCAATCCTTTTGTCGAACGCTTGCAATTGTCAAAAGGAATCCATTTTTTATCACATGTAACAACACAGTGTATAAATGGTTCACCGTTACGTTGTGACAGCAAAGAAAGGCAAGCTCTGAGATTATTTCTCTCCTGATGTTCCTTTAAATCATGCAGAACCCATCTGTCCAGCTACTTTACCATGCCAATTTGTTTCAAATGGTCCAATATCATTGGAATAGTAATGTCCAACCTTGCTGCTAATTCACAGGTTGAGATGCATTCACTTCCACTACAGCTTCCAGCTCATAATTATCCACCTTGGTCTCAGGTCACCCACATGGCTCATTTTCAAGATTAAAATCACCAGAACAGAACTTCTCAAACCATCGACATACTGTGCATTCATTAGCCACATCCTTCCCAAACACTTTGTTGATATTTTGAGCTGTCTGTGCTGCATTTGTTCCACGTTGGAAATCATATTAAAAAATACCATGAATTTTTGACTTATCCATGATTTCATGAAAATTGCTACAAAAAAAAATTTTTTTGAAAGATAATCACAAGCCAAAATGTGTGTTTGAAATAATGAGGGTGTACCTTCACGATAAAAAAAAGGTGTCAAAGTGAAAGGTCAGAGATATCAATTGAGTACTTAAGGAAATCAGACATTTCATACTTAATAACATAATAGTAATAACGACTAACCTTTGTTGTGCACTTAATTTATGTCAGGTTTTGTGCTAAATACATTACATGTGTGATCTCATTTAAATCCAAGAGGTAGAAACTATTATTATTCCAGATTTCAGGCATGAACACTGAGCCTCAGAGAGGTGAAACAACTATCTTGGAGGATTGTTAAAGATAATGTAAACAAGTATCTCAGCATGTTGCCTGGTGCATGGAAGTTACTCTATAAAGAACAACTGTTTTATAAAATATTATCTTATAATAACTGATAAATTTAATATAAATTGTGAGTATCAACAAGTTATCTGTGGCCGGGCGCGGTGGCTCACGCCTGTAATCCTAGCACTCTGGGAGGCCGAGGTGGGAGGATCGCTCAAGGTCAGGAGTTCCAAACCAGCCTGAGCAAGAGCGACCCCATCTCTACTATAAATAGAAAGAAATTAATCGGCCAACTAAAAATATATAGAAAAAATTAGCCGGGCATGGTGGCGCATGCCTGTAGTCCCAGCTACTCGGGAGGCTGAGGCAGAAGGATCACTTGAGCCCAGGAGTTTGAGGTTGCTGTGAGCTAGGCCGACGCCACAGCACTCTAGCCCAGGGAACAGAGTGAGACTCTGTCTCAAAAAAAAAACAAAAAACAAGTTATCTGTGCCCATGGTTCAAAGTTTTCTGATTAGTAATAAAATATAGGTGAGTAGATTTAAGGTTCTCACATTTTAGTTTGAATCACTGTATAAAATTGCAGATTCCAATGTTTAATCCCTACAGATTTTTATTCTGTAAGTCTGGAGTGCAGCCCAGGACTCTGCCTTTTTGACAAACACTCCAATAATTCCAAAGTAGGTGGTCAGTTTGGAACCAAACTTTGATAAATATTGGCCTAGAAGACCTCCACAGTCTCTCTTAGCCCTAAAATGCTATGATTATATGACTTTCTCCATTTTAAAAAAATTGTTGTTTGTGTGGGTGGTGTGTGTGGGGGGTACTTCTTAACAAATTGAAATGCCTCGAGACCCTGTCTCTACTAAAAATAGAAAGAAATTAATTGGCCAACTAAAAAAAAAATTTAAAAAAATAAATAAATAAATAAAATAAAAAGGGCCGGGCGCGGTGGCTCACGCCTGTAATCCTAGCTCTCTGGGAGGCCGAGGCGGGAGGATCGCTCGAGGTCAGGAGTTAGAATCCAGCCTGAGCAAGAGTGAGACCCCGTCTCTACTAAAATTAGAAAGAAATTAATTGGGCAACTAAAAAAAAATAAAAAATAAAAAAAAGAAATGCCTGGGAAAATAAGAGGTGCCCCAAATAATGTGGGACTCTTCACTCTTCACTCTCTTTGTGGGTAGGTCCATTGCAAAGATCCAATTCCATTTTATTTGTTTACTCAGTGATGTAACATGAGGAATGATATGATTCCAATGACTGGTAGAGTTACTCTTGACCAAAATAGCTCTAAAGTAGATGAGGGACAGTTCTTAAAGAAAATGTAGCCTATTGGAAACAATAAGTCATCTGTAGAGTTATGATTCTCCACTCTGGGATATTTCTGTCTAGACAGTGCCTAGCAGTCATTGGAATCAGCTCACCCTCTGCTCTAGGAGGCCCTGGAACCATACTGGCAAAGTCTTCCTCCTTGGTTCTCTTTTCCTTATTATCTGCGTTGATCATTGCCTTTCTTTTATAAGAATCCATTCAATTGCTACCAATTAAATCATAACCCCTCTTGACTGAATTAAAATCAGTGTCCTTGATGAGGTTTGAAAAACAGCTAATTGATACCAGCTGCTCCAAATTCTTTAGTACACTTGAGCCTGGCTTCCTCCCCATGGCCCTCACACCTCCTTTCACCTCCCCTCCCCCATCCACACATTGGCTGAAAGTACCAGCAAGGGAGTTTTCACTTGGTTACCAGAGGAGAAAAGGAAGAGTCAATCATCTCAGCACACTTTTGAAAACAATACTACTAACCCACTCAGTGCACCCTAGCTACTTTGGTTAATTTATTTAGCCTGGTCCTGCTTCCCACACATACTGGTTACTCTAGACAACCATTCACAGGTTCCTTAAAGGAGGTATGGCTACAGCGTAAAATTAAATTAAATCAAAATTCTCCCTATTAAGATAATTATCTTGGATATGCTTTGTAATTAGTTATTTATGCCCTGTACTAATAATCTAAAAAACTTGGCCGGGCGCGGTGGCTCATGCCTGTAATCCTAGCACTCTGGGAGGCTGAGGCAGGCAAATCGCTCAAGGTCAGGAGTTCGAAACCAGCCTGGACAAGATTGAGACCCCCATCTCTACTATAAATAGAAAGAAATTAATTGGCCAACT
>VBSM01003220.1:1237929-1251186 GCA_008086735.1 Cheirogaleus medius | reverse complement strand
TTTAAATGTTTAGTAGGTTTTGCATATTACAGACTATTTTGGGAATTTTGGTAACTAAGCTACAGGTAATTTAAGTAAAAGGTAACATTTTTCTGACTCTAGGTGGAAATGTGTAAAAATTTGTAGTTAACTTATGACTTTTTTCCAACACTGTTTTTGTTGTAAAATACACATAAAATTTACCATCTTAACAATTTTTAGGTGTACAGTTCAGTGGTATTAACATTCATATTGTTGTACAGCCATCACTGACACCCATTTCCAAAACTCTCTTCATCTTGCAAAACTGAAACTCTGTATAACAAACCTGTGGCCTTCTGGATCCTTGAGTGCTGCCTTTTGACTGAATCCAAATTTTACAAGACAAATCCTTTTAATAAAGGGGTTTATTCTGTGTAGGTGGATTTGGTGGAGGGTCCGCACTTGGGGATCTAGAGGGCCACATGTTGCTTTGAGGCCACAGGTTCCCCATCCTTATGAAATTTGACTGCTCTGGATACCTCATAAGTGGAATCCTCTAATATTTGTCTTATTGTGACTGGCTTATTTCATTTAGAGTAATGTTCTCAAGGTTCATCCATGTTGTAGCATGTATCAGAATTTCATTCATTTTTAAGGCTAGATAAGATTCCATTGTGTATGGGTGTGTGTGTGTATACATATCTCTCTCATATTTTGCTTATTCATCTGTCCATGGACATTTAGTTTGCTTCTACCTTTTAGCTGTTGTGAATAATGCTGCTATGAACAGGGGGTACAAATATCTATTTGAGACCCTTCAATTATTTAGGGTATATATATACTCAAGTGGAATTACTGGATCATATGGTAATTTTGTTTTTACGTTTCTGAGGAACAGTCATCTTTCCATGGTGGCTGCAACATTTTTCATTCCCACCAACAGTGCACAAGGGCTCCTGTTTATCTACATCCTTGCCAACACTTGCTATTTTCTGTTTGTTTGGTGGTATAGCTATACTAACGGATGTGAAGTGGTTTTGATTTGCATTGATGTTGAGCATATTGTTTTGCTTAAGACATTTTAACATCAGATAATTTTTTAGATCTGTGAGATCTGAAACTATGTTTTGCTTACCATGGGGTCTTTTGGTAGACTGCATAGTAGGCACTCAGACATTAATTGAATGCATTATTTAATTGGATGCTTAGTCTTGTGTACTTATATAATAGTTCTCTTAGGTTCTTAGTTTGCCTGATATTGTGACTAATTTTTGACTTGAAGTTTGCTAATTTTTTGACTCTTGTAGTGATTCTTTTAGGATATAGGAATACTTCACAGGGTTGTGGTGAAATAAATATAAACATAAAATAACAATATAGTAATATTTGTCGTGAGGAGAAGGTCCTGCTTATGAACACTCAGTGCCACTGCTTCCTGAAGTGCAAAACTTGATGTCAAGGGTGTAATTTCTTACATCTTCTGAATGAGCATATAGTTGTTTGGATAAGGTTTTGTGGCCTGTAACAAAGGCCTGTAGCAAAGAATCCCGAAATATCATTCATGTAAATAAGATAGAAATTTATTTCTTTCTCATGCAAAAGAGGTAGTAGGGAGTCCAGGGCCATGGCTCTTATATAATACAATTGTCAGGGTTCACATTACTAACACATAGCTGTGCCTTTTCTAGGGTTGACCCCCGTCCTCATAGTCCAGATGGTTGCTAGTGCTGTAGCCGTTAACATCCATATTCTACACAGCAGAATGGAGGAAGGGCTGAGGAGAAGTGTATGCCTCTTAAGTATGGTTTTTGGAAGTTGCAATGCAGTACATTCATGCAGATCTCTCTGGCCAAAATTTAGTTGTATGACCACATCTAGCTGCAAGAAAGCCTAGGGAGCACTGTCTTTTAGTTACATGGCATTGTGGTCAGCTAAATAACAGGGGTATTATTACTAAGGAAGAAGTAAAAAATGGATATTGGGAGACAACTGGCAACCCCTGTTTTAGAATGTGTGGAATTTGATTTTGAAGTCACTTTGAGCCCCACACTGTCTTATTGTAGAAGACTTTAGACAGTTATCTAACCTCTACTAGAACAGCTTCACTGCTAGACAAAGACCATAACACCTCAAAGAGATAGTTTTATGGATTAAATGATACATATAAACCATCTTACATTGTATTTGGTACATATAATGACTTAAAATATGAATTTATTTTCTTTATCCAAATTCTCTTTGATTGTCCTGATTACTTTGTTAAAAAGAGTATAAAACAGAAAATTTTAATTCTGGTCCTGGCTCTACAATTGTGGTATCTTGGGCAGGTCTTCTTTAAAATGGGGATAATATATGCTTGTGTTCCTCACGTAATTATTATATGCAGATTAAATGAGAAAATTTATTTAGAAAGTGTTTTGTGAAATGTAAATGAACATGTCTTTTTAACCTCTCATGTGTATGCATTGTTTTGCACTGTTTCTTCGTGTGAAGAATTAGAAAGTATAGGTACTTTTCTATATATTTCTAAGTGTTTCCTTTTCTTATTCTAATTGCCTTTTCTGTTTCTGGGTGAACACTCAGGTTTTACTCACTTTTTGCAGTGTTTTAACGGAGGAACCATATTGAGTTTGAACAGGAAAATGATTATGTATTAATATGTGTAATAATACCATGCAGACTCATGGAGGAAGATGACTTCAGGAGGCAGGGAAAACTTAGCAGATGTGTTAACATTTGAGCCCAGAGTTTACACTAAGTAGGTAGGTCTGAGGTATATATTCCAAGCAACAGAAAACATGAGAGAATAAAGTATGTCCAGAAAATTGGAAGTGAGAGAGGTCAGATTAACTTGGAGGCTTTTATAGTATTCCAGGTGTCGTATGTTAAATGCTGGAGACTGAAGAGAAGAGGAAAATTCAAGTGATATTTAGGAGATAGAATTAGCATTGTGTGTATGCATTTGTGTAAGCATTGATGGAAAGATGGAAGTAAAAAATGATGCCCAGTTTTCTGAATTAAGTGCCTTAATTAAGGTTGGTGTATCAGGGTTCTCCAGAGACAGAACCAACAGGAGATATAGATATATACATAACAAAAGGCTGTCCAAAAAGTATCCAGCTGTGGATACATGGATACAATGGCTGGATACTTGTCCAGACAGCCCTTACACACACACACACACACACACACACACACACATTTTTTTAAGGAATTGGCTATTTGATTTTGGGGTTAAGTGTAAAATCTGTAGAGCAGGCCAGCAATATGGAAACTCAGGACTTACTGAAATCTTTTGGACAGAACAGCAGGCTACAAACTCAGGTAGGATTTCTGTGAGTCATTCTATGAGTCCTGAGTCTTGAGGCGGAGTTCCTTCTGTTCAGTTTTTGTTCTGTGTAGCAAGGCCATCAACTGATTCAAGGAGGCCCCTCTACGTTATGGAGGGTAATCTTTACTTAAAGGTCAATTAAATATAGATGTTAATCACATCTACAAAATAGCTTTAGCAGCATGTAGGCTAGTAGTGTTTGACCAAACAACTGGGCACCATAGCCAAGCCAAATTGACATAAAATTTAATGATCACAATGGGGAATACAAGTGCTGAAGCAGATATGTGCATAAAAATAAATTCAGTTTTTTTACATGCTGAAGTGAGGCAACAGTGAGTGGTATTTTAGTTAGGGATAGTCTGTAGGCTCATTGAAATGGGATCTGAAATTCAGTCAGCACCTGGTTGGAAAGAGATATTTAGTGGGTCAAAAGTTCAGTGATAGGCCGGGCGCAGTGGCTCACGCCTGTAATCCTACCACTCTGGGAGGCTGAAGCTGGCGGATCGTTTGAGCTCAGGAGTTCGAGACCAACCTGAGCAAGAGCGAGACCCCGTCTCTACCAAAAATAGAAACAATTAGCTGTGTATGGTGGCGTATGCCTGTAGTCCCAGCTACTTGGGAGGCTGAGGCAGGAGGATCACTTGAGCCCAGGAGTTTGAGGTTGCTGTGAGCTAGGCTGACGCCACGGCACTTTAGCCCGGGCAATAGAGCAAGACTCTGTCTCAAAAAAAAAAAAAAAAAAGTTCAGTGATAATAGTTGAAACTTGGATGAGGATGACATTTCTAGAGTGTAAAGCAAAGTTTAAGAATGGAGCTCTGGGGGATTATGTACAGAAGGAGAGCTGTAAGGAGAAAAGGAGTTACAGAAAAGGAGACTGTGACTGGGAGGGAGCGCTTAAAACTTAAGATGCACAAATCTGTTATTTTTCTCCACAAACTTGAAATTTTTTCCCCCCTCTTTCATCCGTTTCTTTTTATTTTACAGTTTGTGTTGAATGCAAATCAGTTCTATAACAAGAAGTTACTATGAATCAAAGCATAAATACACAAACACAGTATATAATCTAAAACAGATGTATGGCATTCAGATATGAAGCAAAAGGGAGTGTGCATTCAGACACACAGTAGCTTCAGATCTGGCCTGTTTGGTTATTCCTATGTAGGTTTCTAAAGATGGAAAAAAAAATGAGTTTGGTCACCAAGACTACTGTGACCATATTAGACACTGGAACATCTAAGGGTCAGTTTGTGACCATGTAAACAAAAGTCTCCAGTAATATCTGTTTTTTAAAAAGGTTTCTATGTGTCAAGGCAGTGGTAAGGTGAGATTTACTGCAGAATCAAGCCTGCATTTAGGCTTAGGACCAGGTTCTAACTATCGAAAAATATTGATTGATGAGGAAAAGTGTTTCAACTGTGGCTATTCTGATGCGTAGGTTTTTTAAAAATATTTACAGAAAGAGTATAGAAATTTTTGTGAATTTAGTGAAAGTTAGCTTCTAGTCTTACTTCCTAAATACTTGATTTATAGTTTTGGCTCCTTCGAATTTTTGCCTTTTTAATTTCAAGATTTGTAATTTTGCCTTCAAAACAAATCATTTCTTAAATTGTAAAAAGTATTCAACATATGCAGAAATAAAAAGCATTTTGAAACTAGTCGAGGTCAGTGCAGTTCTGCTCTTTGGAATCAGTTTAGCTAAATGAATCTGGTGCTCTTGTTGAATGGAAACTGGTGCTAGGAAATGCCTACCATTTGCCTCTAAGGATATTTTAAGAGTTACTCATGCTTGGACTTGGGGAGATTCTAATCCTTCATTGCCCTAGCATATGTCAGTTACTACAAAAATTGTCAAATACAATGTCAAATCCAAAGCCTCAGAAGGAAAGAGTTCAGTTCCCAAGAGAACATTGATAACTTAACAGTGTAAAACTTCATCTAGAGTATATCAGCATTAAATTAGTACTGCTGGAACAATACATTGAGGATTCATAGTAACACTGGGAAGTTCTTTCTAATGTACATAGAAATAATTTTTTTCTTGAGACAGGGTCTTGCTCTGTTGCTGGGGCTGAAGTGTAGTGATGTCATCATAGCTCACTGCAGCCTTGAACTCCTGGGCTCAAGTGATCCTTCTGCCTGAGCCTCCCAAAGTGTTAGGATTACAGGAGTGCAGCACTGCACTCAGCTTTCTACATATAAATAGAATCATGTAAGCTTTTTATATTACCTATTTTTATGACCTCATAGAATTAATGAACCAAATGAAAACTGAATCTCCATTCCACATCACATCCTTTTTTATGGATAACATATAATTTATTCTTATTTTCAAGGTAGTTTTAGTAGTCTACATTTTTAAGCCACATTCAAGGAAATCATGTCTTAACTAATGTTGGGTATTGCCTCTCTTCATCTTGTACATGAAATGCCAGCAAAGGTAATACTGGCATCCATCATTTAGTCAAACCCTTTGCATGTTCTTCTGATCAGTCAAATTTGGGATTCTCAACAGTTTGTTTGTTAATAAAAGGAGGTGTGGAATTAGATTCAATGAAGACCTGTTTTTTCCTTGCCACATCGGACTTCTAGACGCCATTTGGATTGGATTTAGAAGATGAGGAAGTATAGATGTTTCCCGGCCTGAGTCTCTTAACAGATGCGGAAGAGAGAGCAAGACCTCAAGGAGACTAATTGTTGACTGCAGGGCACTGCCATCTGCTTTGGTGGTGGCATTAGCTGGATTTGGGGCAGCTGAGGTACTCCAGGAGGAGTTACTTGAAAGTATTATTGACGCAGTAGTTGTTTGAGTTGAACAAATCCGTATAGGTAGGAACAGTGCCATAAGCAGCAGCCCCAGCCTGAGCCTGGCCACAATCACTCTGCCCTTGTCCCTTCCATCAGTACATGGTGCCTCTCACAGGATGCTGGCTATGTGGAGAACCACTGGCTATGGGCAGGTGCAGGCAAGGTCCAACCTTTGTTTTTCTTCAGTCATTGGACCTCTGAGTTCATATACTATGGTCTTATGTGTGATAAAGATTTTCCCAGTAATAAGAAGTACCTTAATGTCTTCATTTAAAATTTTTTTTCCTTTCCTTTCCTTTTTCCTTTCTTTTCCTTTTCCCTTTCCCTTTCCCTTTCCTTTCGAGACAGAGTCCTGCTATCTTGCCCAGGTTGGTCTTGAGAACCTTGCTTCAAGGGATCCTCCAGCCTTGGGCTCTCAAAGTGCTGGGGTGTGAGCCAACATGCCTGGCCCTTAATATCTTCTGATGGTAGATTGTGATTTTGCTTTTTCTATACTCTTAGATAAGGGCCTCAAAAGAAAAGTGAAGGAGAGAGAAGCGATCTTTCGTATTAACTTTTTTTCTCTTATTCTTTGATGTGATATAAATCTTACTGTCTTGTTTCTTATTCTGTACAGAATAGGTTGATATATTCCTTTGGCAATTCTAAATATTCATAATGTGTTTTGAGATTTTTTAAAAATAGTTGTGTATCCATAGAGACTGTCAAACTGCTAATGCCAACTATATTTCAAGTTGTCATGGCAGGGTATTGAAAAAAGTTTTCAATTAGTAATAATGGCACTTCGGGCTGGTGCGGTGGCTCACGTCTGTAATCCTAGCACTCTGGGAGGCCGAGGCACAAGGATCGTTTGAGCTCAGGAGTTTGAGACCAGCCTGAGCAAGAGCGAGACCCCGTTTCTATTAAAAATAGAAAGAAATTAGTTGGCCAACTAAAAATAAATAGAAAAAATTAGCAGGGCATGGTGGTGCATGCCTCTAGTCCCAGCTACTTGGGAGGCTGAGGCAGGAGGATTACTTGAGCCCAGGAGTTTGAGGTTGCTGTGAGCTAGGTTGATGCCACAGCACTCTAGCCTGGGCAACAGAGTGAGACTCTGTCTCCAAAAAAAAAAAAAAAAAAAAAGAATAATAATAATAATGACGTTCTGATAAACCTCATTGGCTGCTACTGTGCAATGTTTTGAAATTTTGACAGCAATTGAACTTTGTTTATTAAGGAAATTTGACCCAGTAAGAAACAGAACACTAAGCTTTAGATCCCCAAATATTTACTCTAAATAATTTGTAAGGTAGCAAAAAATTATTTCTGAGGTTGGTCTAATATGGGAATTAAAATTTGGTGGAAGTAAAGTGGTACTGTCTTAAAATATTATCTTAGAAAGAATGTAAGAAATCTTAAGCAGTGAAACATGTTTATTTCCTATGTCATAGGATGAATGAAGCACTTTAAGATTCACATCTAATTAGCTTTGTCTGGAGCATTCCAGGATGGCTGTGTTTTTTATTTTTTTTGAAGACAGAGTCTTGCTCTTTTGTCCATGCTGGAGTGCCGTGGTGTCAGCCTAGCTCACAGCAACCTTAAACTCCTGGGCTCTGGCGATCCTCCTACCTCAGCCTCCCGAGTAGCTGGGACTACAGGCATGCGCCACCATGACCGGCTAATTTTTTCTATATATTTTTAGTTGGCCAATTAATTTCTTTCAATTTTTTTTTAGTAGAGACTGGGTCTTGTTCTTGCTCAGGCTGGTCTTGAACACCTGACCTCGAGTTATCCTCTTGCCTCGGCCGCCCAGAGTGCTATGATTATAGGAATGAGCCATGGTGCCTGGCTGACAGTGATTTTTTTTTGATTGATATTGTGATCCAGAAGTTTGCATGGGAATACTGTCTCAAATATTTTTGGTAGAATTTCTCTTTATTTAAAAAAATGTACTCTTTTTCCAGCAGTATTTATTTGGTTTCTTGTATTTATACATTATTTTCCTTGACATTCTGGGGAAATAAAGAAATAGGGTTTGGAAATTGGTTGGCCTGAGCTTACATTCTAAGAGGGGAAATACTGTACAGTATTCATCTACATGTGGACATTTGCAAATACTGCATTTATCTTAAACTGCTGGAAAATATTTTCTCACATATATTTTATTGGGTAACCAAGCTTACTGCTTTATAAGCATTTTATTTTACAGGGGACTCTTCCCTGTCTTTTAAAATAGCGAATATCATTTGAACTTTTCTTAAAGATTCTGAATCATTTTATCGGTGTCCTTTTGGGCTCCCATGCTATGTAGATTTATGTCTATCCTTTTGACCCTTTGTCAGCATTTTTGTTTCTTCTTTTTCTTTATAACTGGATGGGAAAAAGAAAAGTAGATGTTTTAAAATTCTATTGAAGGGAGGAAATGGCTACACTAGAGTCTTGAAGGGCACCAGTTAGGGGGAAGAGCAGATGGGTGTGTCTGGAGCCTCTGACTCTGGGATTGGAGAGTCTTCACCCAATATTTCTGGCATCTCAGTTGTAAATTCCAGTGGAGCAGTCCTGAGAAGGTGAGCAGCTGCTGCCACAGCAGCCCTGAGGGAGGTTTTACCTTCTGCGCACTGAAGAGTCTAGCTCCATGTTCTGTGGGAATGGGAATGTACCATTGGGCAGGTGTGAGGTTGTAACCTTTCGTTCTTTGTCCATAAGCTGGTCTTGGAAGATCACTACAATTATAGTGGATGAAAAATCTGGTCAGGTGTCACTGTAAGATACCAGTGTCAGTGGAACAGTAATTAACAGATTGAAAGTTGTTAGGAAGCCAGCTACTTGGTAAGCAGTAAGAATGAATTGGAACACAATGTAGCATACTTTTGAATCTTTACATGAAAAGCAAGGCATAAGAATCCTTGGAAGCTAATAAAGAGTGTGTTCCACATGACCACAAGATACCTCAAGTGTAAGGTTGAGATAATGGCTTCCGGGGTCCTGTGATCATCCACCACCACTCAGACAGGCTTTGAGGAACGAAATCCATCCTCATTGGAGCTTTTCAACATGGTGTCTGCCCCATACACACACACACACACACACATACAGAGAGACAGAGACAGAGACGCTCTCACTCTTCTGCCTGAGCTGGAGTGCAGTGGTGTCAGCCTAGCTCACAGCAACCTCAAACTCCTGGGCTTAAGCAATCCTCCTGCCTCAGCCTCCTGAATAACTGGGACTACAGACATGTGCCACCACACTCTGCTAATTTTAAAATTTTTTGTACAATTGGGGTTTTGCCATTGCCCAGGCTGGTCTTGAATTTCTGGCCTCAAGCAAGCCTCTGCTCTGGCCTCCCAAAGTGTTAGGATTACAGGCGTGAGTCAGTGTACCTGGCTATATCTACCTCTTTCATGTAGTCAACTTCTGCAGGGCAAGAACATTCTTTCAGTTTCAGATCTAGGGGTACAGACATCCTCCCAAAAGGCTGTGGTCTATTTGTGGCAAATGATGAAATCTCTAGTTTTGCTTCAATTCTACCAGACAAGAAGGGAATATCATTGTCTATGTCAGAAAGGATCAAGAGGGGCCGGGGGCGGTGACTCATGCCTGTAATCTTAGCACTCTGGGAGGCCGAGGCGGGAGGATCCGAGGATCACTCAAGGTTAGGAGTTTGGAACCAGCCTGAGCAAGAGCAAGACCCCATCTCTACTAAAAATAGAAAGAAATTAATTGACCAACTAAAAATATATAAAATAATTAGCCAGGCATGGTGGCACATGCCTGTAGTCCCAGCTACTTGGGAGGCTGAGGCAGAAGGATCGCTTGAGCCCAGGAGTTTGAGGTTGCTGTGAGCTAGGTTGATGCCACGGCACTCTAGCCTGGGCAACAGAGTGAGACTCTGACTCAAAAAAAATAAAAATAAAAAAAGGATCAGGAGGATTTGGAGACCATTGAAAAGAAAATAAAAGGAGATGGAAATCCAAATCTGAACCTGTAGTTGTTGGTTGTGGACCAATTTAAAAACACCTGTTGTCCTTGGGGATGTCAGAGCTGCAGCTTTGAGGCCGGACAAGATAATTGGACTTGCTTAGGTGCATCATCTATCAGGAGTTACTGGGTGACTGAGTTTGCAGTCCTGCATGTATGTATTCTGTGGAGCTTGCTAGTCAGGCTGCATGGAGCACTTATCCTGTTCCCTACATGGTGCTGATTGGATCTGTAAAAAACCACAGCTACATAACTGAACTGTATCTAGTATTCAGACAAGTGTTGCAGTGAAGAAAATGTACAAATTGTGGACAACAGGAATAAAAGCACTCAAGCTGTGGCTGCAGTCTGAAGTCGGGGGGTCTTTTTTTGGTGAGGAGGGGAGTTGAGGGGACCTACTAGAGCTACCAAGTGTTGACAGTGACTTTTCAGATATTAGCTAGGCATACATTGTGCACAGACAGTGTTTGGACTACAGTAGGCAGGTAGTGCGCCCAAGAGTGAGCCAGGGACTGCACTGTTGACTTTTGCCAGCTTTATTTATTACAGTCCAGGATTATGTGTGCTCTCTGCAAGGAAGCCATGCCATATCCGCCTGCTGCTCCCAGCTCATTCCTTACCAGAGAGCAGAATGTGAGCAGGAACCCTGCATTGCCCTTTAGCAGTGTGTGGTTTGCCTGTAGTCCTCCTGCCTATATTGGGGCTGCTCCCAGACCAGAGGCCAGACCCCATATTGTAAACTCGACCTGGGTGATAAGTGTCTGGATGGGGTGTTGAACAACAACAACTATGAGTGAGACATCCTAAACAATTACAGTAGTCCTTCCCACCTTATCTGCAGTTTCTCTTTCCATGGTTTTGCTTTGTTTGGTTTCAGTTACCCATGGCACAGTACAAGAAGATATTTTTTGAGAGCAACCACATTCATATAACTTATTATAGTATATTGTTGTAAATTTGTTCTATTATAAGTTATTGTAAATCTTACTTTGCCTAATTTATAAATTAAACTTTATCATAGGTTTGTATTGTATAAAAAAATAATTTATGTAGAATTCAGCATTGCGTGCAGTTTCAGGCAATCCACTGGGGGTCTTGGAATGTAGCCCCTGCAGATAAGGTGGGATTAATGTATCTGGCAACCATAGGTTTGATATAGAAAAATGTGTAAATTGAAAGTTTTTTTGGCTCTTGAAAGGGGAGTATTTTCATTTTCTGATTACAGAATCACTGGAAACACCATATTATCTTACTGTTGTGGCCCATACCATTTCCAGTAGCTGGCAGATCAACATCAGCAGAACATTTCTGCTTCCCAGTTGCCAGTGGCTAGCATCCCATCCTGATTGTTATTGGGCCAGCAACTGCACACTCAGGTGAAAACCTATCATGCAGTGAAATTTATCATTGATGAACAGATGATGGTCCAGAACTAACAGTTGGGGGAGGCAGTGACATGGCTTTGGAGTATTGGAGTTCAGTGAGTGTTTCAAAGACTACTGATTACAAACATTTTAAGGACATTTTTACAGTTCTTTCCTCAAGGGAAGCTGGGAGTCCTCTACATCAGGCACTCTGGTGTGACTTTTTTGTTTGTGGAGCTTTACCTTCTGAGTGATACCCCTTCCCCCACCAAGTGGCCTAGAAGACCCAGTGTGGCCATAATTTGTCTTCCTAGTGATCACTTGTACCTAGCAATGTCTCTGTGTGTACAGTGCCTGGTTGGGGACACACTGTGGCCTTCCCTGTGCTCTTACACAAGGAAGAGATTGAAGTGCAACTTTCCACAAGATGATGCAGCTTTGCTGTGTAGCTTTCCTCACATCAATAGTTAAAATGGTAATCTCTTTTCCAGAAAATTTTCATAGGAGAAAAATTTATCAAAAAAATTCTGTTGTTCAAGGAAAAGGGAGTAGAAGTTTTACTGCCTGTAGGACTTAATCGAATTTTCTGTACACAAATAGTATATTTTATAATTTACAAATTGATCAAAATTGGTGAAAGTATGGTATTTGAAAGGATAAATATTATTTTTATTAAAAAAAAATTTACCACTCAACTGTCCAAAACTGCTAAGCCTAACCATTAAAGATAGAATGGTTCCTTCATAGTATGTGTGTGAATTGAGTTATTAATATATCTAGTTTAGATATTCTGCATTTATTATTTAATAGAAACTTATGGCTTCAAGGCAGTTGGTCATGGGATGTAGGCGGGTTAAGAGTGTGGTAGGTGGGTGAGTGTGGCAGGCATGGCAGGCCAAGGTACAGGGAATGTGTGCTGCTGTTGGCTCTGGTGGTGCCTCTGCCCAACAGTGCTCCGATCTCACCATATGGACCACTCTCCCATCTGCCGAAATTGAGGAAGCTGCTGATCTGTGTGGCCTTTGCTTCCTTCTAATCTTTGCCCTTGCCCTTTGCCTTCTGCATTGGGTTTGCCATATCATCTGGAATAATACTTGAATGACACTTGAAATTGCATGGTTTTTTTAAATAAAAATTTTAAAAATCTTTTTTGTTGCTTGTTCTCAAACTTGTTACTTTTTATTGCTTCTCAGGAAGATAATTTTCATCTGTTGTATTGCTCATGGTATAAACTTAGAGAAATGACAGTTTTCTTTTTGTATTCTAAACTTGATTTGTTTAAAAAATTTTATTTAAAGAAAGAATAAAAACATTGAATAAGAGCATGCAGTCCTGACTGAAATAATCAAAATTTGTTGAGTAGACCTGAACATTTATTTTTATTATTTAACATCAGCATTGATGCTTGTCTAGTAATACATGTGCTACTATCTCTTTTCCTACATATCTAAAACAAGAAGAAAATTGAACATAAAACTAACCACAGATACAAAGTATGCTTAATTGGGGTTTCTAGTGATGAGAAAGATGGGGATATATTGTTGATGATGGAATCTCATCACAAAGGGAATTGCATTTTGAGGGAGGGGATAAAAGAGTGAAAATTTGGTGATTAGATTAAAGTGTGTTCCTAGACAGTATAAGACTTTAGGGAATAGTACTGAAAGTCTGCTAAGTGACCTGCTTTGGTTATTAAGCTGCATTACCAGCTTCTCCAGGGGAAGATGGAGAAATCTTCTTCCTGGAGAGGTTGCCAGTTTCCATATTACTAGTGGTATAAAATTTTTAATTTGAATAAAAGGGGAAAAGATATAACATCTCCTTGTTTTTTTTTT
>VBSM01003220.1:1192677-1203067 GCA_008086735.1 Cheirogaleus medius | reverse complement strand
GGTCTCACTCTTGCTCAGGCTGGTCTTAAACTCCTGACCTTGAGCGATCCTCCCACCTGGGCACTCCCAGAGTGCTAGGATTACAGGCGTGAGCTACCACGCCCGGCCTCATTTGCATTTTCTATGTCTGTATCTGCCTGGGATCTACATTGCCTTTAGATGTGTGAATCAGGCTACCAACATTGTGATTCTTTATGTATTAGAATTTGACTAGGCTGAATAGAAGAAATTAAATGATACTGCAAAGTCCCTTATAATTAAAGAATGTAAATTTCAATTCTTCAATTTATAATAAAATACAGACCTGTTTACTCACTCAACTATTTGTTTATTTTAACTATAGCATCTTTGGTTCTGGCATCCAAGCTGTTTAAGATCACTTGGATAGAAATGAAAGGAATATGGTTCTCAATCTTATTTAGACTCTGATTTTTTAAGTCTCTAATGAAATCAGAAAATGAGCAAAGCAGTCAGTATTTTAGAGACACACATAATAGAGAATATCAAGTTTTAGTCTTTTAGGTGGTTAAAACTCTAACTGATCTTTTTGGGAGAGGAGGAGTATATATGCCACCATTTTCAAGCGTTTTTATTCTCTTAAAGTAACACACAAATAATTGTTTTCAAGCTTTATAGGTGGTAGAAACAGGATATCCAGAGAAGACATTACTAAAGAAAGAGTCCTGGTTCCTGTTAATATCTGTAATAGCTTGAGCTACCAGCCTCCAAGGACTGGAAAGTTTGCTCATCCAGTATAATCTTGAATTTGTAGATAAGGAAGCTAAAATCAAGAGAAGCTGATAACTTGCCCAAGAATACAGAGCCATGACTATTGTCCAAGTCTCGTAATTGTCAGTTCAGTGTTCTGTGCATTGTGTTCCATGCATCCTTCAAAGTCGTATTACTAAACACATGCTGTGCAGTGAGAGCTGTGGTGTCACAAAGAAAGTTGTCGGTATTTGTGCTTGTGGTTATCTAATATAGAATGGATGTTTAGTCAAATAAAGGTTATTAAAGCAAGCTGTAGGTGGCCATTTTAGATGATTTGTATACAGAATTATTTACATATTTTTCATGTACATTTATTTATTGTGTCTGAAATTTTTGGCTTGATTTTTGCAGTTTAAATTAATCCCTGGGAAAATATACTTAACTAGATATCTGTCTAAAATAAGTCATAGGCTAGGTGTGGTGGCATGTGCCTGTAGTCCCAGCTACTTGGGAGGCTGAGGTAGGAGGATCACTTGAGCCCAGGAGTTGGAGGTTGCAGTGAGCTATGATCACACCACTGCAGTCCAACCTGGGTAAAACAAGAAGACCCCTGTCTCTTTTAAAAAAAAAAAAAAAAAAAAGAAGAAAGAAAGAAAGAGAGGGAGGGAGGGAGGGAGGAAGGGAAAAAGTCACAAAACTTAGGAATAAAAAAAGATAATCAGGAATATTGTGGGCAAAAAAAGAAAAAAAAGTATAGGCTATAGTGGTATCAGCATCATAATGCGATAGACATCACATGGACCTATGAATGGAACCGATATGACTCTTCTCTCATTAAAACAAATTCCAAGGGGTTAGAATAGTTTCTCTTGAAAAAGTGTCAAATAAATTTGGGAAGATTGCACTTGTAAAACAGTAATAGGTTTAGCTTTAAATTTTTAGTGGTAAGAACATTAAATATCTTCGAAGTCAGATCTTTGTTAGGTAAGATAACCATGACAAAGAATGATAATAACCAAAAACTGGTGTGGTTTTTGGTAGTCTACCCAATTTGTAATATTTTATTGTCCTATTAGTTGTTTTTCTGTCTTTATTTTCTTTCATTTCTCTCCTCCTGGTTGTAGAGAGCTGTTAAACTGTGATTTAAGTGAGTTCTGTGTTTCTCTCCACAGGTTCTTTTGAAGTAACCAGTGATCTTCTTTGCTTACCTCATTAACAGAATGGATGAAGACAGAATTGACACTGCTTTTTTGAGTGGAGAATAAAAATGCACAAAACAAAGAAGCAGTAGCTCTAACCTGTTTAATTCAGTGTTGTGTTTTCTAAAATAAAAACACCACAAACTGGAAATAAAATAGCATGGAGTGTGACTTGTTCTTTTGGCTGTTTCTACACACTCCGTTCTGTATGCATTCACTTTGATCCAGGTATCTATAGACTTGATGTCTATCTCCAATATGTGTCATTCTCATTTCTACTCTTTGCCTTTTACTAGATGAAACTCTTTAGAGTCCTTTGGTTCTTATCAGACTAATTTCTATAATATCTTCTGAAATATTAATTAATCTACTTGTGACTGGAGACAATGTCTGATCTAGTATATTTAAGCCATAGGGGGTCTGAAACATAATGCAGTCATGTGTTGCTTAATGACAGGGATATGTTCTGAGCAATATGTCCTTAAGTGTTTCATCATGGAAACATCATACAGTGTACTTACACAAACCTAGATGGTATAACCTACACACCTAGGCTATATGGGATAGCCTATTGCTGCTAGGTTACAAACCTGTACAGCATGTTACTGTACTAAATATTGTAGGCAGTGGTAACACAATAGTATTTGTATATCTAAGCATAGAAAAGGTACAGTAAAAACACAAAATAAAAGATTAAAACAGTGGTACACCAGTATAGGGAACTTACCATGAATGGAGCTTGCAGAACTGGAATTTGCTCTGGGTGGGTCAGTGGTGAGTGAATATGAAGGCTTAGGGCATTACTGTACACTCGTGTAGACTTAATAGACACTGTACACTTAGGGTACACTAAATTTACAAAAACAATTTTCTTCAATATTTAACTCTACCTTTTTACTTTCATAAACATTTTCATTTCTTAGATTTTTTCAGTCTCTGTAATAACTTTTAGCTTAACACACATTGTATAGCTGTACAAAAATATTTTCTTTATATACTTATTCTGTAAGCTTTTCTATTTTTAAAATTTTTCTGTTTTTTACTTTTTAAACTTTTGTTAAAAACTAAGGCACAAACACAAACATTAGCCTAGACCCACACAGAGTCAGGATCATCAATATGACTGTCATTGCCACATTTTGTCGCAGTGGAAGGTGTTCGGGGACAATAATGGGCATGGAGCTGTCATTTACTATGATGATAATGCTTTCTAGACTACCTCCTGAAGGACCTGCCTGAGGCTGCTTTACAATGAACCTTTTTATAATTAGAGTACACTCTAAACAATATATAGTATAGTATAATTGATACATAAGCCAGTAAATAGTTTATTATCAAGTGTTATGTACTGTACAGAATTGTGTGTGCTGTACTTTTATATGACCAGCAAACTTGGTTTCTTTACACCAGCATCACCACAGACACAGGTAATGTGTTGCGCTGCAACATTATGATGGCTCCTGTGCTGCTGCTAAGTAACAGGAATTTTTCATCTTCATTATAATGTTGTGGGACAACTTTCATATTTATGCAAGTCTACTGTTGACCAAAAAAAAAAAAAAAAGGGTTTTGTAGTTAGATATTAATACAGATTCTAATTCCATTACTTAATGGTTACATGGCCTTTGGACAAGTCACCCTCTTCAAGCCATAGAGGAGTATTTTTTAAAAAAATAATTATGCCTACTTTACTGTACAAAGCAGGCTCTGGAGGAATAGTTGGATTGAATGTATCTTAGGCAATGATCTATGATTTAATACTTCTCTAAACAGAGGCTTTGGTAACAGCAGAGTTCATTTGCTGTGGTAGGAAAATGGTTATTTTGAAATTCTGTACAGTGAACCAAGAATGATGCTTTGATGGTCAAGGAAGATAGAAGCTAGAGTTGTTATTCTCAAGTTTGCTTAACTAGAATTCTGAACAGAATGTCACCTTTCAGGTAGGACTTGTATGACCAAAAGGTACTAAGGCACTGAATCCTTCAAAGTTCTTAAAACTTAAAAGCTCACTGAATGATGACTTCATTTCTACCAATGGCCTTTGCTAAATTTTTTGTAGTTCCCCTGTAGTCGGCTACCAATTGCACAAGAAGAATCCCTGAAAGTGCAAGGCTTTATGAAACAGGCTGTCTATGAACCACAACAGTACTCAGCTATTGACGTTTCATGTTTAAAACTTAATGTGGTACAGATTAAGGCAATGAAATTTGTATTCTTGGAAGTTGAGCAGAGTTGAGATAGGTGGATGGTTTTGAAAAGTCCCATTTGATCATTGTCCTTTTTACAAGTTTGTGTTAAAGCATACATGGATTCCAAAAGGCAAACACCGGACAGTCACACGTGCTAGAGATGTGTTGAGGGAAGGGATACAAGGAAGAGGGAGCAGTAGGCAGGGAAGGCCTTCAGAGAGCAGTGTACATGAAACACCTGTGATAATAGTCTCAGACCTCGGCCACTCTGAGACTCTGTGCCAGCCTAATGAGGACCCTCAGAGCAGATACCCATTAGAGTAGTCCTGGATTGGGCAGAAATGCCCTGACTAGTACACAAGGAGCAACCTGGGAAGAAGGTGCACCTGTCATGTCAAAGAGGTGACAGCTCAGGAGGAGTGGCAGCCAGAGGCTGTCGGCCAGATGTTACTTGCAACTAGTTTTCTTGAAGAGACCTGAGTGGCACACCTCCATGACAACCTCATTCCATGCTTTAACACTGCACAAATCTAAACACACATTTGGGGAACTCCATAGTTCCATGAGCCTCTGACACAGACTCTTATATAGCATCTTTACTGCCACTGACACCTTCAATACTATGATGTTTGGTAGATTGTATGACCCAATTTGCAGGGCTACTTGGCATCACAGCCTGAATCTCAGAGCCTTTTCCTACTCCAGGCCCCTACTCAAACCTAGTAGTTTTTCATGTCATTCAGTATATGGGCTGGAGTAGTGTTTCTAGGTGGGATGTGTTGCGTCCAGAATCTAGAGAGACCCAGTAGTATTGTGCTTGCGTCCTTGTAGCAGGTGGTGCAAAATGTAGCAATTTGTCTTTTCACTTTGTAGAGGGCATTTCAGCATGCCCCTGACCAGTGGTCTAAGAACTTTACAGGGATGGTAGATCTCCAAATCTCTGTAGAGTTTATCTCCAAACTTCTGGAACACATAACTCGGCAAGGTCTCCAGTGTGCTAGCTACCTTACGTTCCTCTTGCTCAATTAACATATCACTGATAGAATGGATTATTAATGTGTTCTGTGGAATGTCCAGGTGGTCCATAGTTCACATTTTATCATCAAAGATGCAGGAGTTGACATCTCTGGGGCAAAACTAAATACTGTCTGTTCCACATGGATGCAAACTACTTCTGGTCCTTTTCCTGATCAAGATAGGAAAAAAATGCATTTCCTAAATCAATGGCTGGGTATTACATACCTGAGACCTACTACTATTGTGTGCAGTCATTGGCTGGGAGTAAACCAGAAAGAAAGTGGCCTCAGTGTGAAAACTGAGTTAGATCTAGAAGTGGCGCCTGGAGGCCACCCAGGCAACTACATTTCTCACAGTGGCTTTCTTTTTTTCTTTTTTTGACATGATTTTTAAGAATAATTTTAATTATATGTATTAACTTTTTTATTGTGGCAAGAACACTAAACAGATTTTTAAGTGTAAATATAGTATTCTATAGCCACAATACTGTATCTGTAGAACTTACTCATCTTGCATAACTAAATTTTATATCTGTTGATTCGTAACTCCCCATTTCCCACTACCCCAAGCCCCTGGCAACTACAATTTTACTCTCTGCATCTATGTGTTTGGCTGTTTTAAATACTTACGTAAGTGGAATCATGCAGTATTTGCCCTGTGACTGATGTATTTCACTTATAATGTCCTCAAGGTTCATCATGTTGCATATTGCAGAGTTTCCTTTATAAAGCTGAATGATACCCATTGTATGTATATGCCACTTTTTTAAATCCATTCATCTGTCAATAGAGTTTAGTTTGTTTCTACATCTTGGCTAAGAATAGTGCTGCAGTGAACATGGCAGTGCATATCTCTTTTTTTTTTTTTTGAGTCAGAGTCTCACTCTGTTGCCCAGGCTAGAGTGCTGTGGCGTCAGCCTAGCTCACAGCAACCTCAAACTCCTGGGCTCAACCGATCCTCCTGCCTCAGCCTCCCAAGTAGCTGGGACTACAGGCATGCGCCACCACGCCCGGCTAATTTTTTCTATATATTTTTTTTAGTTGGCCAATTAATTTCTTTCTATTTTTAGTAGAGACGGGGTCTCACTCTTGCTCAGGCTGGTTTCGAACTCCTGACCTTGAGCAACCCTCCCGTCTCAGCCTCCCAGAGTGCTAGGATTACAGGTGTGAGCCACTGCACCAGGCCCATATCTCTTTGAAATCCTAATTTCAATTCTTTTGGGTAAGTACCCAGAAGTGGGATTTCTTTATCATATGGTAATTCTGTTTTTAATTTTTTAGGAACATCCATACTGTTTTCCATAGCAGCTGCACCATTTTACAGCGTGTGTTCTTAGGGGAGGTCAGAGTGGCACACTTCTATGACTGTCACGGTGCTCACGGTAGACAAATAGTTTTCAAGAAGAGAATAAACTGGAAAGTAAAATCCACTGACACCCCTCCCCTCCTGCTGACATTACTCCCTAGGAGAAATCACTATTAAATGTCCTTGCAACATTTGTGTATTGATTTATAACCGGTTCTTAACCCAGTGGGATCATGATATAAGCAATGTTTCATAACTTCACAATATATCTTGAGTATCTTGCCATATAAGCAGGTATACTGCTACCTCAAGTTTGTAAATAAAAACATAAAATTCCATTATTTGCTTCTACCATAATTTATTTCCTTGGCTTAGTTACATAAAATATCCCAGTATTCTTCCAATAAATTTTTCCTCTTTGCTTTAATTTTTTTTTTTTTTGGTAACATGCAGCTGGGGAATTCTAATACAGAGACTGGGAGCCAGGTGTGATGGTGCATGTCTGTAGTCCCAGCTACTTGAGAGGCTGAGGTAGGAGGATCACTTGAGTCCAGGAGTTTAAGGCCAGCCTGGGCAACATAGAGGAACACTGTCGCAAGAAAAAACCAAACTGAGACTAAGAAGATAAACTTCATTTGACTAGTTAAAAATTATTTGAACACACTGAACATTGCTAAAGATGTAATCCTTTGTGTGTGTGTGTGGAGGGGAAATCTGTATAATAACGGTAAAAAATAAATAGTGCCTGGAAAGCTATGGAGAGGCTCAGGAACAATACCACGGGTATATACAAAGTGAACCCCACAATTTGGTCATGTGGTTAATTGTCAAAAAATGAGGGGAAAGCACAAGTTGATAAAAAAAATAATGCCTTGTTCTCACAAACCAGAAGAAATAATGGATTGACCTGAGTGGCACTAGATCTAATGGAGGATAGTTAGACCATCATAGAGATGTGGTAGAATTAAAGAATTGTCAAGTCTAATTAACATCTTGGGACTACATATAAAGTGCCAACAAGAATAATAAAGTCATTTGTACCATTTCAATAAAATTAATTGAACATTTGAACACACACTTGGGGAATGTAATCAAAATCAATTTTTTTGTATAATTAGGATGTGAGATCATAATGAAAGCGTAAAGAAAAGAAAGTCTGCCAACCAATTCTGTATTTTCAAGACAATTTTTATAGTCTCAATCTCACTATATTCCCCACTGCATCCCTAAATCTACAGGTAAAGCCATTTGAGTGAAAACACATGTCAAAATTCGCCCAGTCAAAACCAGTATGTATTTGTTGGGCACAGATCATAAACATTTTATAAATTCAGTTTATGTATAAGCAGTGGAATTAACCTGTTTCTAGACCACTTTATATGTAAGCTGTCTCTGCCAAAGAGCCTGAAGTATAAACTGCTCCTAGTCTGGGTTGAACAGACTTAATTCTTGATGAATATGTTATCGCTAGAGATCTATGCAGACTTCTCAGTTTGGGGAGTTTGCAATGAAGTCAACCAATAAGTAAGACCAATCAAGTCTATTATTTGCACAGTCGTCTTTAATAACCCTAGCTAGCCTAATCATTAGACATTTGATAGCAAGAAAAGTCTGGTTAGAATTGAGTCTAAATTTCAGCTTTGCTACATGCTAGTCCTGCATTTATAGGCAAGTTAACCTCTCTATACACCAATTTTTATATCTGCAAAAGGTAAACAAGGATAGGTTTTTCTTTAAGAGAGTTAAATACTCCTAGTAGAATTTGGAACATAATTGATGTTAAATAAATAGCTCTCCTAGAATTTCTGTCTCTCCTTTGCACTGAAGGACCATCAAAGAACTATAAGTGACAATCTCTGTCTTCCATTATCCTATAATTCTGCTGAGATATGGAGGGAAGGAAAAATACTTTTAAAAATACCTGTGAAAAATTAAAAAACAAAAACAAATTTGCAAGATAGCGTAAAATTAGGAAAATAAAAAAAAAGAATGAAAAAAGAAAAAAGAAAAAAATTAGGGACAAATCTGAGTGGTAAAGAAAGTATTATAGGAATTCAGGGGAGAAAGTTGGTATATCTTTAGGAGAATATAGCAAACCTTAAAAGGGGCATGAGACTTGGATTAGGCCTACAAAAATAATATATTACTATGTCAGTATCATATTTCACTGTTTTAAATTCTTTCACGTATATTTTTAGGCTCTTCACAAGAACCTTACATTATATGAAATTGGTATTTTCAAGAGAGCACAAGTTATGTGTCTTGCTAAAATTACAGAGCTTCATAGCACAGCGTATATCCATGTATCCTGATTTCTAAAGAAGAAAAAACATTTTGCTGAAAAAGCCACTTGATCAAAGAAACATACGTGTTTAGGAAAATGGTAAAGTCTTCCATTTATGTAGAACAAGAGAAGAACAGAAAATAAGGCTGAATCAGCCTCCTATGTGTCAGGAACTACTTATTCTCATGGGACAATAGATAATTTACAAAGTAAATAATTTCCCTACCCTTTTCTTAGCTTGAAAAGATTTTTGTTCCATATAACTAAATGTACTTATTAAAACAGAGAGAAAAGGCAAGAGTAATGACATTGTGCAGAAAGGTATATGGAGGGTAAAAAAAGAAGAGTACAAGTTTTTCAGGTTTCTGACTATGGAAACTACCAAAGATGGAGTGATATACAGGTATATTAGTTTCTCAGGGCTGCTATAGTCATGTACCATAAACTGGGTGGCTTAAAAGAACAGAAATTTATTCTCTCAAAGTTCTGGAAGCTAGAAATCCACAAAGGAGTTGGCAGGGCCATGTTCCCTCTGAAGCCTCCAGGAAACAATCTTGGCCTTGGTTGCTGGCAGTCCTTAGCATTCATTGGCGTGATGCTGCATCACTCCAACCTCTGCCTCTGCCGTTATTTGGTGGTCATCCCTGTGTGCCTGTGTCTTCACATGGCCTTCTTATAAGGACACCAGTCATTAGATTTAGGCCCCACCCTGATCCAGTATGACCTCATCTTAACCGATTATACCTGTAAAGACCCTATTTTCAAATATGGCTGCATCCTGAGGTTCTGGGTGTACATGAATTTGAGGGGAACACTGTTCAACCCAGTATGGCAGCTAAAGTCTGTTAATATAAATTTTAGTATAAAACCAGGTGAAAGAGAAGGTATAGAGAGCCTTTAGAAGTTTTTTAAAATTAAAAATAGGGGTTTTTCCCTTATCACAAAAAGCAATGCAAATTAATTATGGAAACAATAAAAGCATAATTAAGCAAAATTAAGGTAAAAAAAATTTAGAGGTTGAGATTTGCCTGTTGTAAGTTCCAAAGTAATTGTTACCATATATGCTTATTGTTCACAGAAGGAAAGAACAGAGAAGGAAGAACTTGGTGTATTCTGTAGTTAAAGGAATGTGGAGCTGAAGAAAAGAAGTAAGTGAAGCACAGTTTGCAGACACAGTGGCGAGAGAATTGGCTTCTCATTGACATTTTGGGTCATGCTAGTAATTGGTCCATTGCCAAGCTGTCCTTCCATCTTTTAAATAAACTGCTACTCACATTCTTCACTGTGTCATCTGTACTTATTCACTCTTCCCACTATCGATGCATATTCTCCATGATTGGATTCACATGCCAGAATCTACCTGCAGTTGTATTTTGTTTCATAAATAATTTTTTGTCAGTAGAAATGGGAAGCTGGATCAGAAATTTACAGTTATGGCTAGGCACAGTGGCTCACACCTGTAATCCTAGTACTCTGGGAGGCCAAGGTGGGAAGGTTGCTTGAGCTTAGGAGTTCCAGACCAGCCTAAGCAAGAGTGAGACTCCCTCTCTACTAAAAATAGAAAAAAATAGCCGAGTGTGGTGGTGCACACCTATAGTCCTAGTCTCAGCTACTTGGGGGGCTGAGGCAGTAGGATCTCTTGAGCCCAGGAGTTTGAGGTTGCTGTGAGCTATGATGACACCACT
>VBSM01003220.1:1163060-1192577 GCA_008086735.1 Cheirogaleus medius | reverse complement strand
AAAAAAAAAAAAAAAAGAAGAAGAAGAAAGAAAGAAAAAGAAAGTAAAGGAGAATTTATTTAACTGGTTCCTATGACCTAGATTTCTAGGCTTGCAATGGCTACAGGCATAGCTGGATCCAGAGACTCAATTAACGTTGCTAGGAATCTATTTCTCTTTCCATGCCTTGGATCTGCTTGTGTCAGCTTGACTTCATTTCTGGCTGGGATCCAGAGGCTTTTATATCCCTTTCCCTTTCTTAGCTCTGCTTGTTATTGCTTGGATGTATTCTTCAGATAGGCTTTTTCTATAAGGCAGGCAAAATCATCACTGACCTCTGTTGACCCGTATCATTTAAGCTTGATAACTTCAGCTATCTTCCTCAAATTGCTCTGACAGAAAATTTAGGACAAGGCTAGGAAGCAGCCTCTGGTTCTCCTGAGTTGGGTCTCACACCCACTCCTGAACTCATCCTCCACTGTGGCCAGGAGGGTGACATTTGCTAACTGGCTAGACTTAGGTCAGCCCTTCCTGATACACCTAGAATAAGTTTCCCACAGAAATGGGGGAGGGTTCCTAAAAAGGTATAGAAGAGATAATAAATAGGATGGAAAGAGTTGGAATATTAATATAGAAACTTAAAACTCTGGCTTCACTGGTGACAATATTTGAAAGATTAAGACATAGATTTAGAGATATTAAATGACCTTCCAATTGTCACATAGTAGCAAAGCCAAAAATATTTTTAAGATATGTCTTTTATTTGTTTTCAGTCACTGCTCTAAAAGTGAGGATTTCAAGCATTTTGGTCTGGTAAAGGGAAATCAATCAGAATAGCTCTGGATACTCAGGAAGAGAGAAGAATGAAATATCTTCCATCAAATATTGTAGCAGGCAGAATTCTAAAATAGCTGCTAAGATTCTCACCCCTTGCTATACATGCCCTATATAGTCCTCACTCCTTGAATGGGACTTTTGAATATGATGGAATATCATTACATGATTAGGTTATGTTATGACGCCACTACACTCTACCCCAGGGTGACAGAGCGAGACTCTGTCTCAAAAAAAAAACACCAAAATTTGTATCGTTTTAAGATTCTATGTTTGTAGTTATTTGTTACATAGCAATAGAAAACTATGATAATACAGGTTTCTTTACAGTTAAAATATTTACATATAATATAAATATTTACGTATATTTTATGTTAAAATATATAGTTCATATCATATATACTATATATGTTACAATATATAAGTATATGTCATACTATAAAAATGTCTATAGTATATAGACCTTATCTTGGCAGAATTGTGCAGCCTTGTCTGGTGGTGGGGTAGCATGTCTTTGACACAGCTGATAGGCTCACAGACAAAGAGGTCTAGTATATTTTAGTGATTTAGGACAGTGGCATTGTATAGAAAGAGCACCAGATTGGGAGACAGAAAATAGTATTCTGGCTCAGCCACTAATTATAATAATTGACTAATCTTAGATAAATCATTTAATCTTTTTGGGTTTCAGCTTCCTCGCCTGGAAAAGGAAGGCATTAGACTGTTAGTTCTGATGTCCCTTCTAGCTCTTACCTTCTATATTAAGTGTGTCAGTATATGTAGGATGCACCTAAACCTGGAAGGGAGGATAAGCTTTCCGAAGTGGTGACACATAAATATTCAGAAACTAAACTGTGTGCTCACTGTTAAAGGCCAGGTCAGAAAAGAGAAGCAGCAGAGACAGAGACAGAGATAGGGAGAACGAGAAAGAATCTATAGGAACAGCATCTGGAAATCAAGGAAGAAGAGAGTTTCTAAATGCAGCTGGAATGGGAACTGTGAGAAATTAAACTTGCCAGTTAATGGCCACTTAAAGGATCACAGGCCATAAGTGTGTCTTGTGTCTTTTATAATTTTCTCACCTAAATGAGAACACCAGGATCACTACTACTCAGAAAGCAAGAACATATTTAGAATTTCTGCAGGTACTATGTGCTGCTCTCTTCCGCAGACAAACCTCAGCCAGCCCAAGTCACAGGTAGAAGAAGCGAGGAGACTACTGCAATAACACAGGAAAAAGCACTTCTGCTTCCGGCCAAGATGGACTCACGGAGCCTGGATTTACCCACCATCCGAAACACAGAACGTGACATGGAACAATGTTTTTCAACTACTGGACACATAATAAATTAGCACATGGTAGTGATTCTTTAGAGAGGGAAGACAAGAAATGTGAGCACAGTGATTGCCACAGCCGAGAGAGTCGCCAGGTCACAGTGCGGGCAGAGCGGTCCAACAGGAGCCGTGGTCTCACTGGGTTGAAGAAGTGAAGTTGAGAGTTAGAGGGCCAGGGCAGCTGACCTCTCAGAGCAGAGTATCCGAGAGAAAAGAGATGCACAGAGGGAATGCTGAGATCTGCAGAGGATCCTCCTGAGGCTTCGGTGAATGCTGATCAGCACATGTATGTGGCATAAGCGTGCAGTCTCAGCTACTTGGGAGGCTGGGGCAGGAGGATCACTTGAGGCCAGGAGTTTGAGGCTGTAGAGCGCTATGATCATGCCTGTGGAGCCACCAAACTCCAACCTGGGCAACATGGAGAGACCCCATCTCTTTAACCACTTCGGTGCGGCGCTCACCGGCCGCGAAGCCTCGCCCACAGCGGCACTCACAGTCCGCACGGTAGTGTGTGCTGTGCATTGACGACGCATCTCTTTCGCTCTTGTGTGATGAGGAAAGCTTTAAAGCACTGAAAGCTTGTTTGACTTTACAGGCAGCTTTACTTGTAATGTAAATCAGAATAGGTAACATATACATACATGTTTTCATTACGTTATTTTTAAATGTTCACAATTTTATTTTGATAAATGAAAAATTAGAAAAGTCATATCACGGCTGTCGGCCAAAGTCGCTGTGCGTGTTCATCTGTGGCTGTCGACTACAGTCGACGCTGGTACTGAAGTGTTTAAAAACAACAACAAGAACAACACACCCTTTTCCACAAGTTTCCATTACTTCCCTATTGTGTCGTAGCTTATGGATAACAATCTGTTTAAGGAGATGCTTTTCAATGTCTGTACCCATGTGACTGCTAGCTTATTTTTTTGCTCATGTCTTTTGAAATATTTGTTCTGTCCTGTTTTGATGCCTTGTTCCCTTGGATGGGTCCCCTGTACTCTAACTCCATCTGCTGGAAGTAGCCTGAAATAACAATGGGTTTTACTATCAGTCTTCTGGGAATATAAAATTTATTATTGATGAAGAGAGGCATCTCCTTCAGGAGCTCCTTTGGTGACATTCCTTGGATTTGAAACATGATCTAATCTCACCCTTTCAAACTTCCATCAAGTCTGTTTAAAGATCTTAACAAAGTTAGGCAGAATAACAAGGCACTTTTAGAGGGATCTTTTGGAATTCATATAGAATCATATGGCACCTTGTTACTAGACTAGTTTCCAAAGGTAAATCTCTTGCTAACTTTTCAGCCACTGGAGAAATTGAATAAATTTGAGATATATTCATGCAACATATAATTGATATCTGACAATAGCTCAATGCTTAATTTATAATTAGTGCTTTTTCTTAGTGGTTGCCCTTAGGACTACCAATTAACACCTTAATTTATAACAATCTAGTTTGGGTTAATACCAACTTAGTTTCAATAGTATACAAAAACTTTGCTCCTATGTAGCTTTATCTCTTGCCCCTAGGCTGTTATTGTTAAAAATTACATTATTATACATGTGTGCTTAACAACTTAGATTTATAATTATTGCATCACACAGTTGTCTTTTGTTTTTTGGTTTTTTTGAGACAGAGTTGTGCTTTGTTGCTCTTGCTAGAGTGCAGTGGTGTCATCATAGCTCACTGCAACCTCCAACTCCTGGGCTTAAGCAATCCTCCTACCTCAGCCTCCCTAGTAGTTAGAACTATAGGCGCACCCCACCACGCCTGGCTAATTTTTCTATTTTTAATAGAGATGGGGTCTTGCACTTGTTCAGACTGATCTCAAACTCCTGAGCTCAAGGGATCCTTTCGCCTCAGACTTCCAGGGTGCTAGGATTATAGGTGTGAGCCACCTCACCCAGCCAGTTGTCTTTTTAACAAGACAGGAAAAATGGGATTACAAATAAAGTGTATATTTATACTATCTTTTATGTTTATCTATGTAGTTATCTTTACTGGTGTTCTTTATTTTTTCATGTGGCTCAAATTAATGTCTAGAGTCTTTTTATTTCAGTTTGAAATAAACTGAAATAGTATTTCTTATAAGGCAGGTCTGCTAGCAATGAAATCTCCCAGTTTTCATCTATCTGGGAATGTCTTAATTTGTCCATTTTGGAAGGATACTTTTTCCAGATATAGAATTCTTAGATGACAGTTTTTTTCTTTTATAACTTTAAATATATCATCCCACTGCGTTTTGATCTCCATGGTTTCTAGTGAGAAATCACCTGTTAACATACTGGGGATCCTTTGTACATGATAAATTGTTTTCTCACTATTTTCAAGATTCCCTCTTTGTCTTCATCTTTCAACAATTTGATTATAATGTATCTAGGTGTGGCTCTCTTTGAGTTTATTCAACCTGGAGTTCATAGAATTCTTTGGATGTGTAGATTAATGTTTTTCATCAAATTTGGGAAGTTTTTGGCCATTATTTTTTCAAATATTTTTTCTGCCCTTTCTCTCTCTTCTTCTCTCCTTCTATAACTCCCATTATAGGTATGATGATATGCTTAATGATGTCTCACAGGTCTCTGAAGCTCTGTTTATTTTCCTTCATTCTTTTTTCTTTCTGCTCCCCAGACTGGATAATCTCAATTGACCTATTTTTAAGTTTGCCAATTCTTCTGCCTGCTCAAATTTGTTGTTGAGCCTCTCTAGTGAATTTTTCATTTTAGTTATGTTAGTTTTCAACTCCATACTTTCTATTTAGTTCCTTTTTAAAATTTCTATCTCTTTATCGATACTCTCTATTTGCTAACACATTGTTCTCATACTTTCTTTGGCTCTTGAAACATGGTTTCCTTTAGCTCTTTGAACATATTTAAAATATTTAAAGTCTTTGTCTAGTAAGTCTAATATCTTATTACTGTGGTTGGCGACATAATATAAGTTTATCTAAATATATAGCTTTGAAAAGTTTATTTCCTACCTATTCTTTTAAGCCAGTCAACAAAAATGTATTGAATGCTTACTGTGTGCCAGACATTGCTGATTTTTAAGGAAACCTTTTGTTCTTCCCTCCCATCAATCCCTTATATAGTCTTCTTTTCCTGAAAAAGTTCATACTTTACAGGAAATACTCCTATCTGCTCCTCTTCCCCTCCCAAAATAGTACTATCAAATTCCAAAAGGGTGGCTTAGTATGGACAAGGCAGTGTCCCATAGAGGAAATGATATGGTTAAGACTGAGGGACTAATGGTCCTGTCCTTCAAGAAGGAAGAGAGATTTTTGTTTGTTTAAAAGGATTAAAGTGAGAAGAATAAGAAGGATAAAAGCATGATGAAAACCTGGATGAAAGAGGTTCCCTGAAGCTTCTCAGTACATGCTGACTTTCATGCTATTAAGCTTTTCCTGACAACTCTAACCCAGCCCACAGTTCTTAAATGAGTAATACTTATCATTAGTAACACACTTTAGGTACTAAATCATATGCTGTTCTGTGGCATTTCTTTAGTATTTTTCTTTTTCATTATTGGACTTTTCATATGTGAATATCTGATGTTCTGAAATATTTCCCTTGAAGTCAAAGGGAACATTTTCAAATATATTTCCTATAGTATCTACAAGGCTGAAGATATTTGTATTAGTCAGGGTCCTTCAGATAAACAGAACATACATATTCTCTCTCTCAGAGATTTATAATTGGCTCATGCAAGTGTGGAGGCTGGCAAGTCCAAAATCTGCAAGGTAAACTGGAAGCTCTGGAAGCTTGGACTCTACTTCCAAATACAGCCACACTCTGAGATACAGGGGTTAGGGCTTCAACATATGAATTGGGGCGGGGGGTGGGGGGGCGGATGGAAGACACAATTGAGCTCACAACAGTGTTCAATAAATATATGTTGAAAAAAGTCTGAAATCTGAGCACATATCTCTACATTTTTCCTTTCTTTTAACATGAACTTCCAGTTTTCTGTCATTTTGTACTTTAGGAAACCAAGTGTTTGCTCACACACTGCCTAAGCTTGGGTGGGGTTGGGTGGCAACCACATTTGCCCTGATGCATTCATCTTTGAACTTTGGCACATTGCATAGTTCACTTGAATGGATTTGAAAAAGAAATAGAGTACCCTATAATTAGTAGGAAGAATAGAGGAGGCATGAAGGCAAGCAAGGAGTGGCTCCAGCTTCAGCTGTCTTCTTCTCTTCCTTTCCTCAATATTATGACTTGATTAGCCCCCTACTTTCTGGAGGCAGAACCTCAAATCAGCAGTCCTGAAGTGGGACAGAAACAGGCCCCTCTCCTCTGGCTGCCTCTGGAGTGAGGAGAGAAGAGAACTGGCTTGCTGAGCATGTCAACCCCTAGCAGAGAGTACTACGCTATCTCCTGGGAGGTTACCAGGTGGAGTGGGCCGATAGCTTTTTGGAAAGTACGTCATAGAAAAGAAAAATATTCAAAGAAAATGTCAGCAGATGTAAGACCAAAGACTATAAGTAAAAAAAAAAAAATAGAAATAATCTGGAAATGAGAAAATAATATCCTTGAGCAGAATGGTATGGGACAGAATATAAAATACATAGAACTGCATCAGGAATGCTACAATAGTATAAAGAAAAAAGGATTCCAAACACACCAGAACAAAGACATTTTCCTTAGCTATACTGATTGGTGGTTATTACCACTCATTTTTTGGTGAGGATGAATTGGAAATTTATATCAGTATTCTTGAACAACAACTATAGATTTAAATATATAGAATATATATATAATATAGTTATGGCTAAGATAATATATAAGATGATAAGCTATTAAGATAATGATATCATATATAATTGATATAATTCCTACTCTAGAAATACTTTTGGTGTTTATAATAAAGGTGCAAGTGCAAGAACTCTTCCAGGTAATACATTACAATGTCTATATAGGCTAAAACTCTAAAGTCAGGATTTCGATACCCAGAACAAAAAACCAAGTGAGATAGCTCCTTTACAGAATAGCCTTTAGCATGGCTCGGTTTTTTTTTTTTTTTTTTAAGACAGAGTCTCACTCTGTTGCCCGGGCTAGAGTGCCGTGGCGTCAGCCTGGCTCACAGCAACCTCAACCTCCTGGGCTCAAGTGATCCTCCTGCCTCAGCCTCCCAAGTAGCTGGGACTACAGGCATGCACCACCATGCCCGGCTAATTTTTTCTATATATTTTTAGTTGGCCAATTAATTTCTTTCTATTTATAGTAGAGTTGGGGTCTCGCTCTTGCTCAGGCTGGTCTCGAACTCCTGAGCTCAAAGGATCCGCCCACCTCAGCCTCCCAGTGAGCGCAAAGGATCCGTCCACCTCAGCCTCCCAGAGTGCTAGGATTACAGGCATGAGCCACCTCGACCGGCCAGCTCAGTTTGATCAATATGTGCCACATGGTATGTCAGCAATATGGTTTTATGCAGCCTAACTTTTCGAGATTATTAAACTGTGGACATTTTTCCCCACCAAATTCCAGATAAATTACCAGCCTGATAACTGCATTTAAATAGATTCTAAAATGGACCAGAAGAGATAGAAACAATTGGTAGGCCAATTTGACTGACAGAGGTAGAAAAACGGAGTAAGAAAAAGAGTGGGTGGTAATGGACCTGGATGTGGTTCCCCTTAGACAGAAAGCAGGGGCAGTGTGACCGGAAGAAGGAAAATCAGACTAGCTAGAACCAAGCCTGTATCACACATTTCTATCACATGCTTGTGTTAGGGGCAAACCACATTCATGAGGAACTCAGGAAGTATTCATGGTCTAGAGTTTATTTCAGCTTCAGTTTGATTCAAATTGAGAGCAGACATGGAGAAATTTTCTAACTCTAATTTAAAATAGCTATTAGATCAGTAAATGTCATTAATTGGAAAGTATGTGGACTTAATTAGTGTAGTGTAATATTTAACTGGTGAAGTATGTTTGAAGCTTCTAGGAGGTGAGACTGGCCCCGTCAGCAGTTAAAAGCTTGCTGACAGGGTACCTAGAAAATGGAAGGGTCAGCATAGAATGGAACCATGTATTTAAAGAAAAGAAAGCAGCAGTGGAATATAGTCTAGGATAGCTCAAAATTCTGAATTTCATGTTTCTTTAAATTGTATTCATTTTCATATAAACTTTCTGTAGACTATGAATCATTTGTAATAAAATTGATTATTTACTTAAGAGTTTATTTAGAGTAGACCAAAACCTCGATTGGATGTACTGGTTTTCCCTTGTGTCCAAATGAATCAGAGCTTCCAGAGATGATCACAAATATTCCATACCTAACTAAGAGGTTTGGTGTGTTCGTGTATGTGTGTGCCTATTGTGTGTGTTCACCTGGAAATGAAGGGAAACATGGGGAAATTATTTCAGACTGTAGAAACAAGTTCCCTAGGATATTCCTAACAAGGCTCTGAAGGCATATTTATGTCAGATCCAATCACACACACACACACACACGCACACGTATACACCAATATTGATTGAAATCTTTCTAGGTGCCAGATACTATAAAACACTTGGGAGATATAATTAATTATAAGTCCTCACAGCTTATATAGTCTGACTGGGCTCCAAACACTGAGCACACAGGAGAGTTTTCGAAGAGTGTAGATATGAATCTTATATTCTGGGCCTTCAAATGCTAATTAAATACTTGAGGGTATAAATTAAATTTGACATTCACTGTTTTAATTATACATCACTGCTTATGTGGATGTACCTTAAAGAACATTATAAACAAGAAAACACTTCGGCAGTCCCTCATATTGTCTGAGCAACTTTCTTCTCCTATCAAGGGAGACTATGTCTGAATTCACTCCACAGAGAGCTCATTAGCATTGGCAGCTTGTTTCTTCTATCCCATGTGGTTGCCATAATACTTTTATATTACTCCAGGGATCAGAGCACCAAACTAGAGAAGTCCTGGTAGGGACAGACTGTAAGAGACAGAGAATGAAGAGAGAAAGGACGATGATTTCATGGCCTCTTTCTGTTGAACATTGGTGGGGAGATGCAGAGGAGAGGTTGACATTCTTCCTTTTTACCATCAGAACCTTCCTCTAGACTCCAGGGAGCCGTTCTGACTGACGACTCTTACTTGCAGCATTGCAGAAGTGGTTCTCAAAGTGTTGTCCCCAGACCAGCAGCATCAGTATCACTTGAGAATTTGTTCAAAATGCAAATTCTCCAGCCCCGCCACAGACTAATAAATCAGAAACTCTAGACAAGCATTTTGTCATGTCTTCCTTATTAATAAATCAATTCCAACAAAAGATGGAGCCTTCTTACCATCATCGTATGTAAAGTATGTGACGTTACCTGTAAGAAGGAGCAATTAATTAATGATGCCACTACTCATGACATTTTTATCAGACCCAAGCCCCAGACACAGGAAGAATGTGAAAAGGTTTGGGAGACCAGGAACGAAAGGTATTAATAGAGGTGGTCAGGAAATGGGATAATCTTTGCCGTTTTCTCCTCGTTTGTCTGTTCATCCTGAGCACGCAGGCTGGGGGGATAAAGATGGGTAAGCTTTGATTTTCCTTCTCACGGGTTTCACAGAACAGGTAGGGAAAGAGTCATGTAAGTAAAGAGGGACAAGACAGGATGGCTAGTGCTATAGTCAAGGTCACAAGGTACTAAAATTTGGGAGCACAGAAGAGAAAGAAACTAGTTCTATCTGGAGAAGTAGAAGATGATGAGCTGGGTTAGAAATGCCTTCGTGGAGGAGTTACCTGAATCCGGAAGGACAATGAGAAATTCTCCAGGTAAAGGAGAAAAGGCAATCCAGGCAAGGGGGTGGCACGGACAAAAGCGTATGTATGAAGCCGTCTTTCAAGTTTTTTCTCACCTACTTTGGTGTCTCTCTGCGACTTCTGCTGAGCACGTGGGACCTTCAATGCAACTAAGCAGAAGTAGCCTTCTGTCTACAAGTATTTTTTTATGAAGTTGTGTTTTTATTTAAGGAATACTATAACTAATTTACTTTTTTCCTTCCAGTTTCAAGATCTTTATTAATTTTTAATTGTGGTAAAAAACACATAATATAAAATTTACCCTCTTACCCATTTTTTCTCTCTTAGAGACAGGGTCTTGCTGTGTTGCCCAGGCGGGAGTGCAGTGGCTATTCACGGGCATGATCATTGCACACTACAGCCTTGAACTCCGGGGCTCAAGCGGTCCTCCTGCTTCAGCCTTCCAAATAGCTGGGGCTATAGGCACGCACCACCGTGCCCGGCCCCTCTTAATCATTTAAGTGTATAGTTCAGTAGTGTTACTCATATTCATATTGTGTAGCAAGTTCACAAATCTTGCCTTATTTAACTCTGCAAAATACTGATTGCCTGAAAGTGGTTAAGAAAGGTTGCTCCATCATAATCTTTAAAAATATTAAAGCTAACTTTCTTTCTTTCTTTTTTTTTTTTGTGAGACAGAGTCTCACTCTGTTCCCCAGGCTACAGTGCCATGGCATCAGCCTAGCTCACAGCAACCTCAAACTCCTGGGCTCAAGCAATCCTCCTGCCTCAGCCTCCTGAGTAGCTGGGACTACAGGCACGTGCCGCCATTCCTGGCTAACTTTTTCTATATATTTTTAGTTGACCAATTAATTTCTTTCTATTTTTAGTAGAGATGGGGTCTCGCTCTTGCTCAGGCTGGTTTCGAACTCCTGACCTTGAGCGATCCTCCAGCCTCGGCCTCCTAGAGTGCTAGGATTACAGGCGTGAGCCACTGCGCCCGGCCTACCCTGTTGTTTTGTACCACAAAAACAGCCATAGCTAATAAGTAAATGAATGAGTATTGCTATACTCCAGTACCTTTTATTTACAAAATAGGTGACAGATGGGATTTGACCTGTAGGCTATAATTTGCCAACTCCTGTCTTCTATCTTCTGTCTTAAGAACTTCCTTTAATATTACTTGTAGTACCGGTCTGCTGGCAATAAATTCTTTCAGCCTTTGTTTGTCAGAAAGAGTCCCCCCTCCACTGTTGAAAGATACTTTTGCTGTGTACAGAATTCTGAATTTCTATTTTTTTTCCTTTCAGAATTTTAAAGATGTCAATCCATTGCCTTCTGGCTTACATTGTTTCTCATGAGAAGTTTGCTGTAATTCTCATCTTCGTTCTTCTGTATGTAATGTGTCTTTTTTTCCTGTGGCCAGAGATTTACTCTTTATCCCTAGTTTTTGGCAGTTTGAATATATGTTTAGGTATGTTTTACTTCGGTATTTATTCTGCTTAGGATTTTCTATGATTCTTGAATCTGTTGTTTGATGTTTTTCATTATTTTTATTTTTAAAAATTTTATTGATTGATTGAGTCGGGGTCTTGCTCTGATGCCCAGGCTGGAATGCAGTGGTGCAATCATGGTGTGATCATAGCTCACAGTAACATTGAATTCCTGGGCTCAAACAACCCTCCCATCTCAGCCTCCCAAGGTAGCTGGAACTACAGGTGCATGCCACCACACCTGGCTAATTTTTTAAAAAAATTTTTTTTAGAGATGGGGGTCTCACTATGGTGCCCAGGGTGGTCTCAAACTTCTGGGATCAAGAGATCCTCCTGTCTTGGCCTCCCAAGAGGGATTACAAAATGCTGGGATTACAGTGTGAGCTACTGCATCTGTCCATTTTTCATTATTTTTAGAAAATTCTCACCCTTTATCTCTTTAAACACTTCTTCTGCTTGTTTCTCTCTCTTCTTCTTCCAAGATTCCAATAACATGTTTGCTAAACCATTTGATATTGTCCTATAGCTCTTGGATACCCTGTTTACTTTTTTTTAATTTCCAAACATTTAGGGGGTACAAGAGTTTTTTGTTACATGGATGAATTGTATTATGCTGAAGTCAGGGCTTTCAGTGTACCCATCACCAGAATAGTGTATACTGTACTTGATAGGTATGTTTTTATCCCTCACTCCCTTTTCACCCTCCCCCTTCTTAGTTTCCAATAGCCATTATACTGCTTTATGACCATATATATCCTTTAGATTCCACTTATAAGTGAGAACATGTGGTGTTTGTTTTTCCATTCCTGAGATACTTAGGATAATGGTCTCCAGTTCCATCCAAGTTGCTGCAAAAAGACATTATTTTATTCCTTTTCATGGCTGAGTAGTACTCTACATTTTTTTAATCCACTCATCAGTTCATGGGCACTTACGTTTATTCCATTTCTTTGCAATTGTGAATTGTGCCGTGATAAACATTCAGGTGCAGATGTCTTTTTCATAAAATGACTTTCTTTGGGTAGATGTCCGGTAGTGGGATGCTGGACTCTTTTTCCTTGTGTTTCAGGTGGGTGATTTGTAATGGACAAGGTAATTGATTATTTCCTCAGCTGTGTCAAGGTTGTTGATGAGCCTGTAGAAGGAATTGTTTGTTTCTGATAATGTGTTTCTATTTTTTTGCATTTCTATTTGACTTTATCCCTTCCATCTTTCTTTTGAAATTTCCTGTCTGTTCGTGCATGTTGTCTGCCTTTTTAATTAGATTCTTTAACATATTACTCCTAGCCATTTTAAAGTCTCTCTGACAGTTCTAACATTTAGGTCCTCTCTGAGTCTGCTTCTGTTGATTACTTTGTAACTTGACAGAGGGCTGTTGTCATTTTCTTCTTTTGGTACATCTTATAATTTTTGCGTGAGTACCAAACATCTTGAATAGAATAAGAGAGATTTAGGTAAATAGTATTTGTGTCTGGAAATGGACACATCTTTTCACAGGCAGTTAACATGATAGATTGAGACAATCTAGTTAAAAGGTGAGCTGGATTTAGGTTTTGCTATTGCTAAGATTACTTTCAGTGCACCATAGGCTTCAAATTCCTCTAATGATACCTTATGCTTAGGGTGGTGTCTGGAATGCTGGAGGGTTTTCTCGATGTTTGTGCTCCACCCTCAGCGCTTAGTTTTCCCTGTACACCACACAGCATCACAGAGGTAGTCGCTGTCCGTGTTCTTGCCCCTTTGCCAGCGGCAGCCTGCTACTACTTGTAGCAGGTGTTTTTGCTAGGGTAACGGTGATGGGGCAGGGTGGTTCTCTGTTTTCCTCTTCACTGTCAGTCTTAGGTAGGATTGTATGCCTGGGCCCTGGAAAATGAGACTTTCTCAGCATTCCTGAGCTACTCCTTATGACAGGCCACCAAACTCCACTTTGTATCTGTGGTAGGTCTTGTGTGGGAAAATTTTTCTGCCTCTCCTTCAGTTGTAGGAGGCCTCTAAAAGTATTGGTATAGAATCCTGGGCTGAGGATTGTTTCTTGTCCCTCCCTCAGGAGTAGAGGGCCCCCACCCTCTTTGTCCCCTGGTAACAATGGGTCTTTACCCGCACCCTGAGAACGACAGTATTTGCTGTTTCTCCCCGGAGTCTTAAGCCTTTTGCGAGAGGAGTATGGGCAGCTGGGGGCTTTTCCTGCAGTGGTGGCTAATACTGTCCTCTGTGCCTATCGTGCTGAGGGGGCTCTTGGCAGTCTCCCACCTTGTCCCCAGTATTTCTTGTGAACGCCTGGCAGACGTCATGGAGAAGAGCCTGTAGGTAAGTGCAAGCACCCCTTGCTTCTGTGGCACCCAGAGGCTCTTTATAGCCACTCTAGCCCACACCAACAATCCATAAACTCTTTAGCTGTTTTCTTCTTACTTGTTTGTATGATGGCTCAAATACTTCCCACGCTCTGGTACAGATGAAACAGTCTACACATCATCCCTGCTCATGAGGAATTGTGCCTCCTTGGATTTCGGGCTACTTAGTTGACCTGCAAACCTCAGCTCTGCTCGAGGTTCAACTTTTTGGTTCACAAAAAGTGATTTTGCAACGTGTCTGGCTTTTTCTCATTGTCAAGGAGGGAGCAGTGCCCTTTCCAGCTTCTTATATCATATCCAAGTGAAAGTGGAACGTCCTACATGTTGTTTTGCATCATATTCCCCCACTGCCATTCAATTAGTATTATAAACCATCTCTTTTAACATGAAAACATTATTTTTAATGGCTGCAAAGTATTGCTTTGTATTAACATGACAGTTTATTCACCAAACTCATATTTTTGAGCACCGTAATAGACTTAATGTTTTATTTTTCCAGCATCTTTACCCCAACACACTTCCTACTGTAGTGAACTGCTCTTTCTTTGGAGAATTTCCCTTCCCCAACTCCGTGTGGTTCTCCGTGTGGGTTGCCGGTTGCAGTGCCTCGTCACCCTGGCCTCTGGGGAAAGGATCCAGCCCCTGCCTATTATGGTGTCCTGGCCACAGTGGCCGATTCAGAGGTGAGCATGTGAGAGAAGCAGGAACAAAGTCCTTCTTCTGAAAATTCTATACACAGGTGAAAAATTTGTAAATTGGAATCGTAGAGCTGGAAGAATATGAATTGAGGACTCACAGCTGCCATCTTCCCTACTACTTGAAGGAAAACCTGTGTGTAGTAGAAAAAAAATGAGGCCAAACAGAGTCAAATAAGTAAGAGAAAAAGATTGGGAGAAGTGAGTCCTGGCAGTACCAGGTCTGATCATTGGTCCTGGAAAGCATTCTTGCTAATTTATATTGTAGGTGGCTTCTAAGTATTGCCATTATAAAGAATACTGTAAAGAAACTCAGTGTAGATACATTTTTGCATACAGCATTCTCTTCTCCCTCATTAAGATAGATTTCCAGAGTAGGAATGGCTGAGTCAAAGAATATGCAAATCTCAAGGCTTTCAATGTGCCCTGAGAAAGGCTGTCCAAATTATTTTTTCTCTGGGACTGTCCATACAGTCTTCTATATAGTCACATCGATATTGAGTAGTATTAACTTTTTAAATTCGCAATTAAAAATTACCGCTTTTATATTGATACTGCCCCCATGCTTGTGTTCCCAAGTATATCTTAATAGAATAATAAAAGACAAAAAGGAGATTAAATGAGAATAAGAATTTGGAATGAAACCAGAAAAAAAGGGAGGAGTTCAAAATGTGTTCTGCGAGCTTTACCCCTATGAATATTGAGCTCTGGCTTTTCCCCCCAAACTGGCTGAACCAGTATAAATATTCCATGGAGAAACAACTTTTGAAGAAGCAAACCATGGCCCTACCCTGGTCTACACCTTACCTGAGGTCCCATAGGTGACTGGCCAGAGCATCCGTCATAGCTGCACACCCTACCTGGGGTTAGTATATAAGCTACTGCTGGGGAGCAGACCTCTGGTTCTGGATTCGGAGGAATCTGTCTCACCCACAAAGATGTGGGCTCAACTCCTGCTAGGAATGTTGGCCCTACTGCCAGCCACTGCAGAAGAACTCCTCCCGTAAGTGTTTGGTGTCAGGGTTGATTTAGGGCAGGTGGCTTCTGTGCCTATCTTTCTCAAACATAAGTATGGGGATGGGGAGATCAACTTTGGTTTACTTTAACTTTCCTTTCATTTTTATCTCCTCTTTGGTTGCATTGATCCTTTACCCAGAGAGAAAAGCTGAGGCACCAAGATGAAGCTTAACAAAAAGATAAATGTTAACATGCAGTAGACTCTTTGTACCTTGTTCTCTGGACCAGACCTAATTTCCTCTTTGGTTTTCTAGGCAGACGTTCTCGATGATGGTCGCCTAACGGGGGAGTTTTAAGGCTGTGCACTGAGTTTTTTGTTTGTTTGTTTTTTGAGACAGTCTCACTGTCACCCTGAGTAGAGTTCCGTGGTGTCAGCCTAGCTCACAGCCACCTCCAACTCCTGGGACTACAACGACATCTGGCTAATTTTTCTATTTTTAGTAGAGACGGGGTCTTGCTCAGGCTGGTCTCAAACTTCTGACCTCAAGAGATCCTGCCGCTTCGGCCTCCCAGAGTGCTAGGATTACAGGCGTGAGCCATCTCACTGGCTGAGTTATTTGTTTTATTTAAGTTTCATAAAGGAAGGGTTCAGTCTGTCTAATGCTGAGTGCTTAGGAAAGTGGTTAGTCTTTCATTGAATGAATGAATCCGTCATGATTGTTCTGAAATCCTTTTGTTTCCTAATAGAAACTACCTGGTGGCATTACCAGCCCTGCTTAACTTCCCCTCCGCTCAGAAGGTGTGTTTGGATCTGAGCCCCGGGTACTGTGGTGTAAAATTCACTATTGCTCTGGAGACCAAGGGCAAGACCCAGAAGTTGCTAGAACAGTCTGGATTGAAGAAGAGGCACTTACATTGCGTCTCCTTTCTAGTAAGCACAGACTCAGCCCTAACTCTAATGCCTTACTTTCCTATTCTCCCTGGGCACTCGCTGTAATCTAACTTTAAATATAAGTTCGGTTATCTTACTTTTGCCACAGCCTTTAAACCTATCTCTTCTCAACTTCAATTCCTGGCCATAATTCACCCACAATTTCCTTGACCTTGGATTTCTTCTTTTAGTTCCTGACCTTAACCCCTGATAATATTGTTTCCCTTTATGGCTCTACCCTGGCTGTCCCTGTCTAACTTAGTTCTTTCCTTTTACTCTTTCGCTGTCGGGTTGGGACCAATTGGTTCTGTCCCCCAATCTCCTCCTCCTCCCCTGAGCCACCGTCTCTTGGCCAGGTACCACCTCCTGCTGGTGGCACAGAAGAAGTGGCCACAGTCCGGGTGTCAGGCATTGGGAAGAACCTCAGCTTTGAGGAGAAGAAACAGGTTCTAATTCAGAGGCAGGGGAGTGGCACCTTTGTACAGACTGACAAGCCTGTCTACACCCCAGGGCAGCGAGGTAAGAGGCACACGTTCGGGTAGACGTGGGACTGGGGAAGCAGCTGCACACAGTGGTGAAAAGGGATTGTGGCTTCGGGAACGAGGGGTGCGGAAGAAAGTCCTGGGGGACCAAGCGTTCCGGGTGTTCAGTTCATTCTGTTACACGAGCAAGTGCACCGGCTGGAGCTGCTACTCTGTGTCTAAACCAAAAGAACACATTTCTCCAGGAGTGGAATTTGGGAAGTGTAATTGGGTTGCCAGGTCTTACAATAAGCCTGTTGTATATGGACCGGAAAGTATCAGGGACATCTGGGGTGAGCTCCCGTTGTTTGTATTTGTTCCTTCTTCCTTAGAGGCTTGTTCCATCATTAGAGGTTTCAAAGTCTGGAGCCCTGAAGAGAAACTGTGTTTGGGCTTTACCTTTCTCTCAGACTGGGTTTGTTGTTGTTGTTTTTAAGTAAAACCTGCTGGGGTTTTGCTGACTTAGAAATATGTGTGAAGGGATGGAAGAGTCTGAGGTGGGAAGTCCCCTTTGCTGATGAGCCCGTTTCCTTCTAGTGTATTTCCGCATCGTCACCATGAACAGCAACTTTGCCCCAGTGAATGACAAGGTGAGAGTTTGGCTGGGAGGAGGGCAAGGGAAGGGAGTAGAGCAGACCGAGGGAGGACAGGGAGAAGGAGAAGAGGTTCCCTGCAAGGGGGAAGGCCCTCTCGGCGCAGGTGCGGCGGGACAAAGCCTGCTGGGTCGCAGAGCTCTGTCGGGTGGGAACGAAGCGCTGTGCTGGCCTCGGGGCACCAGTCTAAATCCTCCTGGCTCCTGCCTGCCTGGGTATAGGCGGAGGTGACCAGTTCTCAGCTCTCGTGTCTACCCATCAATTAGGTTAACATTCCTGAGAGATGATGGCATATGCTGTCATTTTAGAAGGGTTTTTGCAAACTTCAAGACCTTCTCTTGAGGTGATGCCAACTTGGCTTTGCACTTCAAATATTAAGAAATAATTCAGGAGTGTATTGAACAAAAGGAAGACATGAGAATATCTGCCACCATGTTTTACCATGAGGGAAGGTAACTTTTAAAGTAGACAATTCTCTTAAGGCAACACTAAATAAATACATACCGAGGGTAAAAGCGTGGCGACGTTTGCCGAACACTTACATTTTCCTGAGCAACCCTGCCCCTTATGACAGATGTGATTTCAATTTGGGGCTTGTGTTGTTTCTCCGCGCTTCTGAGATACCTACCTCTCTGCCACCCTGCTCCTGTCCTTCTCCTTCAGTCTCAGCCTGTGTATGCAAATGCAACTTTTTTTTTGAGACAGAGTCTCACTCTGTTGCCTGGGCTAGAGTGCTGTGGCGTCAGCCTAGCTCACAGCAACCTCAAACTCCTGGACTCAAGCGATCCTTCTGCCTCAGCCTCCCAAGTAGCTGGGACTACAGGCACGCGCCACCATGCCTGGCTAATTTTTTTTTAAATATATATATTTTCAGTTGTCCAGCTAATTTCTTTCTATTTTTTTAGTAGAGACAGAGTCTCGCTCTTGCTCAGGCTGGTCTTGAACTCCTGAGCTCAAATGATCCGCCCGCCTCGGCCTCCCAGAATGCTAGAATGACAGGCGTGAGCCACCGCGCCCGGCCTCAAATGCAACTTTTGAAGACAGAAGTAGGGACGACATTATTTTCATCCTCCATCTCCATGTTGCTGTTTCCTGCTCCTATGTGTGGGGAAGTTCTGAGCTTGTCCTTGATCAGCAGCCTGCTCTGCACCACTTTCTCCCCAGCTTAGAATTCTGTTATTCCTCCTTCCCATCACCGCTATCCCTTTTTGAGCAGGAGTTTGGTATAAATATCGAGTGCTTATTGCTTAATAGGCTGTTGGTTCTAGAGCTGTAAGGAGGAAACGCTGGGGTGGCAGTGTGGCCTCCACTCTCCTTCGCCCTCCAGGTTGATCTCATTAACTACCCGCTGACTTCCCTTACCTTCCTCCCCGTCTTCTCTGCAGCCAGCCCCTCCCTCCCACTTCAGTCAAAACACTGAGACTAACAAAAGGAATTTCACCCAGAAAGTGAGGATAAAAACTGTGTTTACAGAGCACAATATTTTACCTTCCAACAACTACAGTGTGTCTGATATGAACTGGCCGTGTCTGGTTTGGTCGTTGTACCCAGTTATTCAGAAACTTCATGCAACTTCCAGGGGGAAATGATACTTTCCTAGTTGGACACTTACTTCCCACTGAAGCCTACTTCTGGCTGCCTGATGGCCTTCCTGATTCTTGATACCCTGTGAGAAAAGTATTTTTCTTTTTTTATCTAAAGAAGAGTTCTTTTTCTGGACTTTATGGCAATCTATAATAGCAATCTCAGTGATATTTGCCTCCTGATGTCTATGTAGTTTTTAGAAGTTCTATGTTACCATGATCTTTATCTCCTCTTATTTTTTGGCTTTTTGGAAGAATTGCCATTATCCCTGTTGTCAAGGCTGATATTTGTATTTAGCGGGCGCAGCTTTTTCACTGGTTGGCGTCACATGGTACTTGGCTCAAGAATCCAAGGCAAGCCCTATCTTGATTTCATTCTCTCTCCTTTTCAGGTTAGACACAAACTGGTCTTCTCTTTTGAATAATGTTGCACCCTCTCTGAGCTCCCTTCCGCCTCAACTAAATTCCGGCTTTCAGTCTCATCTAGTTGCAAGCACGATGACCCAGTCCCCACCAGCTTAATGGCTTTAGCATTCCTTTAGCAACCATTTTCTTTAGGAAGCTATACATGATCCTTTGATGGAACTCTTTCAAACAAAATTTTTTTCAAAGTTATTTTGTAACATTTGAAAGTAAGGTTCCTGCTCAACGGCATTCAGATGGCAGGGGAGGAGGCCAGGAGATGGCTGGCTCCCAAGAAGAGCTTTAAACACTGAGGAGCCTGCGGGTGCTACACTTCTTTTAGGGCACATTTGTTGTGGAAGATCAGTCACAGGGCACATAGATGCTGAGTGCTCCATTGCTTCAAATCTTTTGGAGACTGGCAATTTCTTTGAGGAAATCTCTCTCCTTCCCCTGCCAATAAACCTTTGCCCCCACTGTTACTCTTTTCAGGGCACAAAAGAGCCATTTAGAAAGAAAGGAATGGTGGTGGAGCACACCTGTCGTCCCAGCTACTCAGGAGGTCGAGGCAGGAGGATCCCTTGAGCCCAGGAGTTTGAAGCTGCAGTGAGCTATGATGATGCCACTGTACTCTAGCCAGGGTGGGGGTGACAGAGAAAGACCTTGTCTCAGGAAAAAAAACCCAAACCAACCAACCAAAAAAAAAAAAAAAAGGGGGGGGGGAATGGGCAAGAGAGAAAGGAAGAGTACTTTGAGACTTTCTGCTTTTGGCAGACTTATCCTTATTGCTACTTTAACCCACATTATCTGGTCTTCCTTTTCAGTACTCCCTGGTGGAACTACAGGTAAGTAGAAGTTTCTTTTTCTTCTCTGACAGTTGTGGAGAAGGAGGAATGAGAATTTGGTGCTAAACCTTGAAGGCAGACACAACTCTGAGATCTTGGTCCAGACCCCCAAGGCTCTGCTGGCCCCGAGCACCCACATCCACCTGAGCTGAGCCTGTCTTCTTGCCTCTGCCCTCCTGGTCTCTCAGACCTAAGCCACTGTAGACAAGGACACCACCCTCGGCCATGCCTGTAGCGCCCTGCCCCTCATTAGTGTGACTTCTCGGTGCCATGCCCATTTAACCAGGCTTGGGTCTGTGCTCCTGTTAGTCTTAGGTAATAGCTCTTGTCATAAACGCTCCACAGTTACATGACAACACAAACGCCTGTGAGAAGAGTTTCAAAGGAAAGGATCTAGAAGGTGAATTTCCCACAGTATCCCCTCCATTTTTTTCCCATGAAGCTACCTATCCTTCAGGTATCTTACCATCAATTCCTTCAGCTTTGCCCCTCAATAAGGACCAGAAGTACAGTAAACATCCTTTGTAAATGATACCCCAAAGCCCACTTTCTGACACTGGCATTGACACTTTAGAGGACTCAGTCTGATCGTTTGAATCCATAAGGACCCTTTTCCTCCCAAATGGAGGCTGGACATACAGGAATATTTATTTCATCCAGCAAGGAAGAAAATTAAAAATAACGCAGGGAGCTGTTCTTCCTGAGCACAGACCACAGGGCCCGTGAAAAGTGGGTAGAATTCTTTACTTTTTGTTTGCTTTTTTGCCTGCGTTTTGCAGTGTGGAGCGGGAAGCAAACAGGCAGGCACATCATGCAGTTTCTCTTCCCTGGACACAGGATCCAAACAGCAACAGGATTGCACAGTGGCTGGATGTGACACCCACGCAAGGCATTGTAGACCTGTCCTTCCAGCTGGCACCAGAGGCAACGCTGGGCACCTACACGGTGGCGGTGGCAGTGGCTGAGGGCAAGACCTTTGGCACTTTCAGTGTGGAGGAATACGGTAGGTGGGGCAATTGACAGGTCAAAGTGTTAGGAATAATCTTGACTCAAAATCAGCAAAGGGAAAGTAAAATCTGCTCTGGGGAAGAATTATGTACTCATTTTTAAATCAGTGCTAAACCAACTAATAACCTCAGGGGCATTTTACCTTAACAATTAATAGGTAACATTTTACCTATTAAATTAATTAATTTAATCATCACTGTTTTTATACCATCTGTTCACTACCTATTTGACCAAGTCCTCCTATTCTTTTTCCGTTTCTCTTCCTACTCTCTCCAGTGCTGCCTAAGTTTAAGGTGGAAGTGGTGGAACCCAAGCAGTTGTCAACAGTGCAGGAATCTTTCTTAGTAAAAATCTGTTGCAGGTAAGCGCGGGAGCTCTGGATCTGGTGGAGATTGAAGCCGCATGGAGAGAAGTGATGAGGGAGTGATGTGGGCGCAGGGATTATGGATGAGCCAACACTTGGGATGTTTTATGTAGTTAGGAGTCATGACTTATCCGAGAACACATTTCGTAATTACTTTTCTGCTCTTATTGTCCACTGTTCACTCGGTCAGTATCATTGATTTGGTCTCTACTTTGTGTGGAACACAATATTGAATCCCGTGGAGAAATAGGAGCAAGGAGAAAGAGAGATACTGTTTTCGACCTCAGCATGGTGCATCTTGTGTAATGGAGACACGCTGAAGCTCTGAGGAAAGCAGGGAAGGAAAAGAGAGCTAGAGAAAGGCAGGATCGTCAGAGCACTTTCAGGGGCTACAGCGTGGGAAAGAAAGGAGAGTAGCGTTTGGGAGAAGAGAGCTGGGTCTCCAGTGGGATCCCCAGCTCTGGCTCCTCATGCTTGTCTCGGTCAGGTTCACCTACGGAAAGCCCGTGCTAGGGGCAGTGCAGGTATCGGCCTGTCAGAAGGCATATACTTACTGGCATGGAGAGGTGGGACGGGATCCCGACAAATGCAAGCACCTTTCTGGACAGGTGAGTAAATGGGACATAGAAAAGGAGCCTTAGCCACACATCCCAGAGAGTAAGTAAGTAAGCATCAACTTAGAGACGTGGTAAAAAGCCCAAAGTGGGAAGCATTTCACAAGACTGTTATTCCAGTTCCAAAGAACAAAGCAGTGTTTCTTATCCTAAACAGGTAGCCTTTCAGAGTCTGCCTGGAAATTGAGAAATTAACCTAAACTCTTGTAAGGTATAATTTTCCAGTTCTGCTCTTGGTTCTTTTTCCATTTCCCAAATCTTAGAGCTTCAAAATTGTCTCATGATTGTATATGTGCGAGTGTACGCTCCATGTTATAGGAGTTTTTCTATCTTAAAGATGGAGAAACTAAAGTATGGAGATAAGAAATCACTCCCTTCTACAATACATTATGAAATGGAAGTGGAGATTAGATTCCTTAGATTCTTTCTCGCTCGGGTTGCCTCACTAGACTGACAAAACAGGATGCTTCTCGGCGTCCGTGGACATGGCCACCTTTAACCTCACTGGATATGTGTACAGCTACAACATCAATATTGTGGCTACCGTGGTGGAGAAAGGGACAGGTAAGCGGGGCGCTCCTGGGCTCGTTAAAAGAAGAGAAAGGAACAGGGCTGTCCCCGGGTTAGACCTCCTTGGAGGATCCAAGAATCCTTGGAGGATTCAAGATCTACCCTCATGAGTTTGGGAGGTACCCTGCTCCTCATTCTCAGTCCAGGGGAAATGCCAGATTCCACCCTGCCATCTATGACCTATTTTCCCCAAAGTTTGAGGAAGAGGAGTTGGTTTGGATCTTTGGCCAGAAATATATTCAACTTCATACTTTCAGTGGCACCATTCTCTCAGGAATTTGATGTTACAGATGAAGATGAGGCTATCAGGTACTTAGATCATTGTACACCTGGTTTCCCTCTGCAGGAGCGGAGGCCAATACCACTCAGGATATTTACATTTCTTCGCAAATGGGATCAATGACCTTTGAGGACACCAATAATTTTTATTACCCCAATTTCCCCTTCAGTGGGAAGGTAAGTCGCAACTTGTCTCTGCATAAACAAAAATGCTTAACCATTCACTTTTGCCTCTTTCCTGTGGCCATACAATAATAGCTAAATTAGCATTGTTCTAAGTACTTTACACGTATTCATTTATTTAATCCTTACAACAATCCTATGAGGTAGACGCTATTATTGGCCCCATTTTACAGATGAGGAGACTGAAGCAAGAGAGGTTGAGTGATTTTCCCAAGGTTCCACAGCTAATAAGTGGTAACTGTGACCAAATCTGGAGCCTGCACCCAGAGTATGTGCTCTTAACGTCTTGTGCTGTGCTGCCGTTAACCCCACAGGAGATGCGCTTTGAGTACGAGTGTGACTGCAGGGCTCTTCCTAATGCCAGGAGCTCATCTTTCAATGTCCAAATCTTTGGGTTTAAGAGATGCAAGGTTTTTGGAAAAATCATCTAGTCTGGGCTTCTGCATCTAAGCAAGGTTAATAGCAAACTTTCCTTGACAAAAAGCCATTTACAGCTCCTTAAGCATTTTCTTTGGAGATTTTAAAGTTTCCTTTGTTCGTGTCTTCTCTCTGATCCCTAACTGAACCCCCTCCCTTCAGCTTATCGTTCCTTACTTCCCACACAACTGGTCAACATGGTAATATTGTACATATTTAGAAACAGTTATTCCTTGGTCATCTTTTCTCTAGATCAAGGGTAGATCTAGATTTTTTTAGGGCCTAAGGATTATGCAATTTGGGAGAGGAAGGGGGTCTGTCTTTGTACAGAACCTTGTGGGAGCCGGTGCCAACGAAGAGCCTGAAATCCGCATGCGCTGCAGGCGCACCCAACTCTGTCCCAGGCTGCTCCTGCCGTTGCTTCTCTGTTCCTCGTACATCCTAGTTGTGAATGCTTGAATCACATTTACGTTTTTCTGGATTCTTTCCTGAAGTGTATTCTTAGAATTTCTGTTATAGCTTCACTTTGCCTCATACTCAAGCCAACTCCAAACCTAATTCTAATGCCCCTAATGACCTTCACCCCTCAGGTAAGAGTTAGGGGCCACGATGGCTCCCTCCTGAAGAACCATCCAGTGTTTCTGGTGATTTATGGTGTAAATGGAACCATCAACCAGACCCTCGTTACGGACAACAATGGCCTTGCTCCCTTCGAGCTGGACACGTCCAGTTGGAAAGGGACAGAGGTTTCTATGCAGGTAAGCGCTGTGGAGGACCCTCTTCCTACAAAGGAAGCTTCCCTGAAGGACAACTTCAAAATCTTCTTGTTTCTTATCCTCCCTTCAACTTGTAATTCCATCCCCCTCACTCACTGTTTTTCTCAGATCCTTTCGGTTTTTAATATCAACCAAATAAGTAACCCTTCAGATGAAACTATGATTTACACTAATTCATCTTATAACTTATCTCCATCTCTGTCTGATGCTAGTTATGAAATCAGAGCAGGGAAGGAAAAGTGGTTCAGAATCAAATCTTCTTCCCATTCCCCCTCCACTCCCCCCCCCATTACTTATGAAAATGGCAAACGAGAAAACTCTAGATTTTAGATAACTTATAAGGAAGGCTACTTGTACCAGTTAGCAACTGCTACAACAATGTGTTGCTTACCAAATAGCTACTAAGCCTCAGCATCATGCAACAGAAAGCACTCATTTCTCACGCACCTAGGGTGGGCAGTTAGGCAGCTCTGACAATTTCAGTGGGTTTCCTGATGTGTCCGTGGATCTGGTGGCTGTAAGCTGGTGTTCCACATCTCTCATCCTCCAGCGAGCTAGTCCAGGTGTATTCTTACGGCAGTGACGAGACACTAGAGCAAAAGCTGACATATGAGGGCTTTTCTAAGAATCTACTTTTATTGCATATGCTGATATCCCATTCCCAACAACTAGTCACATGGTGAGCCCATGGTCAGACTAAGATTACTTGGTAAAGGATGTTGACACAGGAAAGGTTGAAGAATTGGAGCCACGAAGCCATTAATGCGATCATTCAACCACACAACTTAAGCAAACGCATACTATTTGTCTTGAGGCTAATTTGACTATTTTTTTTTGAGACAAGGGTCTCACTCTGTCACCCAGGGTGAAGTGCAATGGCACAATCAAAGCTCACTGTAACCTCGAACTCCTGGGCTCCAGTGATCTCCTGCCTCAGCCCCCATCCTTGAATAGCTGGGACTACAGGTGTGCCACCATGCCTGGCTAATTTTTTTTCTTACTTTTTGTAGAGATGAGATCTTGCTATGTTGTCCAAGCTGGTCTCAAACCCCTGGCCTCAAGTGATCCTCTCACCTCGATCTCCCAAAGTGCTGGGACTATAGGCATGAGCCACACTGCACCCAGTCTTGACTATGTCTTTAGCCATTATTCAATCAATATACTCAAAAATAATTATTTTTCAATCTTAGTATCCTCTATGCCTAGTTTTCTTATGCCTGAAATATAATCTTTGGTTTCTATATAATCTTAGTCATGCTGATCTATCCCATTGGCATCAGTTGGTGAAGGTATATCACCCACAATTTCCCATACTTAACAACTATAATGCAGCCTCCTACATGCCAAAATGTTGTTGCACACAACCACTTTTTTTCCCCAGCATATTGTGGGGGTACAAATGTTAAGGTTACATATATTGCCCTTGCCTCCCCTCCCCCGACACAACCACTTTTGTGGATTCCTTATCCCTCCTTGCTGGACTTCTAGTGAAATACCCACGTGCCGCTCCGAGGCAGTGAAGATTTGAGAGAAAGAGCTCTGTTTGAAAACCATGACAAGTTCATGGGGTTATGGCTGGGGTAAGACAGGACTTTTTCTTTTTCTCCCAGGGCAAGTTCGAAATGGAAGATTTAGTATACAATCCAGGACAAGTGCCTCATTACTACCAAAATGCCTACCTGTACCTGCAGCCCTTCTACAACACAACCCGCAGCTTCCTCGGCATCCGCAAGTCGAATGGCCTCTTGAAATGCGGCCAGCCCCAGGAGGTGCTGGTGGACTATTACATCGATCCAGCTGATGCAAGCCCTGACCATGAAATCACCTTCTCCTACTATGTGAGACTGAGAAACGGGGATTGGTGACAGTGTGTTGGAAGGGGGGTCAGCCAGAGAGCTGGATAGACCGTCTAGATGGGGACACAGTGCAAGACATGTACATAATCAAAATTTTTAGAAGCCACATTAAAAAAATTAAAAGGACAGGTGAAATTAATTTTAAAAACATTTTACGTAGCCTAGTGTATCCAAAATATTATCAAGTCAACGTGAAATCAATATAAGAAATTAATAGCTATTTTACATTCTTTCTTTCAACCAACTCTCTGAAACTCAGTTTGTATTTTACCCTTAAAGCATGTCTCAGTTGGAACTGGCCACATTTCAAGTATTCAGCATTCACCTGTGGCTAGGGGCTACTGTATCACACAGTGTAGGTGTAAGGGATCGGGGCGATTTGAGGAATAAAGAGATTTTTGAGTAGGAACCTAGGGAAATTGTCTGGGAAAATAAAATAAGGAATTAACTGAGAAAATGTTGCCAGCTGGGGTGGAAAAGGAGGCAGGTGGGAGAGAAGGCGCGGAGGGAACGGGACTCAGGATGCATTTCCTTCTGTGCTCCGTACGTGGGCCATAGTTTCAAATAGGTGCTGGAGGGTTAAAATTCGCATCAATAGCAGCCTTGTTGGGGAAATGAAATCACAGCTGGGCAGCCTGAAAGCAATGTGTAAAGGCCAGCAGGAAGCAGAGTCATGGGAACCTTAGGCTTGAATATTCCAGGGTCTCTTTACTCCCTTATCCTCCTCTCAGTCTCTGAGAGACTCTCTCCCCTCTGGATCATTCCAGTAGCTTCTGTGTGTTCAGTGTTTTCGTCCCGCTAAGAACAGTCGTCCTGACACAGCGGAATGAGGAGAGGCAGGGGGAACGTGACAAGTCAGAGTGACAGCGCAGGCCCGTCTTCAGCACGGGCGCAGGGAGGCGTGGGGAAGGCGTGAGTGGAGGCTGCCCCGTGCAGAACAGCTGAGGCCACGGAGCCCCTGGCAGGAGCGCGGGGAACACTTTCATGGCACTCTGTTTCACATGAGAGGGGACAGGAAAGCAGAGTTTAAACAAAGGAGGTTTCTCCTCCAGAGGGTCAAATGTCAGAAGGGCCCGGGATGGTTTAAGGTGAACTCATTTCCACTGAATTTTGAACTGAGCCACAATACAAGGTTATGAGGATGGACTTTAGCTCACTTTATGTTACAAGGATTATAAGAGAATAAAACCTGGAGATCTTCAAGAAATGGCGGGCAGCCATCTATAGTGAGGAATGACATCTATGCTCCCAGACACCTCCCCTTCACCCCCGTGGTTCTCAGCAGTCCTCCACCTGGAGGGAGAGTCCTCAGGACTCGCTGGCAGCACCCTGCCCTTGTCAAGCCAAAGGATGCTCGGGGGAAGCGTTGAGCAGGCTCGGGAGCTGTGGAAGGAGCCTCCCCTCCTGGAGGGATGCAGAGATGTTCCAGAAGTAGGGCCAAGGGGGAAATTACTGTAACTTCTGTGCTGTTGGTTATTTTCTTCTCTTCTTTAGTTAATAGGGAAAGGGAGTTTGCAGATGGAGGGGCAGAAACATCTGAACTCTAAGAAGGAAGGTGAGTGTACGTCATGCGTCTCCTGGAAAACAAAAGGATATTTTAAACTTCCAGAGAACAGTTCTTATACATAGAAGCAGTGAGAACGGAACACTGACAATAATCACAGGAGAATGGGAAGTAACCTGCACTGTGCCGCTGCAATGGGAAGAGCACACGTGTGGCTAGACGTCATTGGCAGGTGAATGTGCATCCTCACTCCCCTGGACGTCCCCTCCTCTCTTTCAGGACTGAAAGGCTCCTTCTCTCTCTCCCTGACCTTCACCTCCAGACTAGCTCCTGATCCTTCCCTGCTGATCTATGCCATTTTTTCCAGCGGAGGTGTTATAGCTGACAGAATTCAGTTCTCAGTGGAGATGTGCTTTGACAATCAGGTAAAAGGGAAGTTGAGGAGGGTGAAGAAAAGAGTTGGGCATAAAGAAAGATCTGTGTGCACTGGGGTTGGAGACAGACAGGTTCAGGGAAACACGAAGATGCTATTGACGTTGGATGTCATATTGTATTTATATCTTTAGTGTTTTAGGTTTATGTTGAAATCTATTTCTCTCTTCTTTCTGCTTTTTAAAAAGTCATGCTGGATAATCACATGTTCTATATAGTTATTCCACATACTCTATTTCTTTCTACTTTTTCTCTTCTAAACTTTCTATATCATTCTGTACTGCTCATTTTTCCAACTCTATCATAACATACCATTCCTAAAGAGCTAGACTTCACAAAGAGAGGTACGGAAGTGCAGGAATGGATTGGATACCATAGCTGGGGCATGTTGGCTGATGATCCAAATCACATTGTTTCCCGTCCTGCCTAGGCTGACCTGATCCCCACGTCCTACTTTTCCCTTCTCCAGGTTTCCCTTGGCTTCTCACCTTCCCGCCAGCTTCCAGGGGCAGATGTGGAGCTGCAGCTGCAGGCGGCTCCTGGGTCCCTGTGTGCAGTCCGGGCCGTGGATGAGAGTGTCCTACTCCTGAGGCCAGAGACAGAGCTGAGCAACAGCTCTGTGAGTAGTCTGCTGATGGGGTGGGAAGAGGGAGGCCATAGAGAAGAATTTGCATCAAAATAAGAGGTAGGTTTCAGGGAGTGGAGAGAAAGTCTCAGGGAAATAATGAGCCACCAAAGGGTGGTAAAAAAGCTGGTATAGAAATGCAGGTATGAGAAGGGCATGATTAATATGAACATAGAGATAAGGAAAGAGAATGAAATAGGTGATAGGATTATGAAGAGGGGTGAGACAGGTTAAAATTTAAAAAGAACGGTGGTTACGATAGAATAAATGTACAAATAATTCTGGAGTAATGAAGGGCCATGAGGCAGGAGAATCTGGCAGAATCTGGCACAGAGTTTGAGAGAAGTTTCCCAGCTGATTTCACTGTGTCAATACGTTATTTTCTTTGCCCCTCTTTTCTCAGGTCTATGGGATGTTTCCTTTCTGGTATGGTCACTACCCCTATCAAGTGGCTGAATATGACGAGTGTCCAGGGTCTGGTCCGTGGGACTTTCCGCAACCCCTCATCGACCCTGTGCCCAAGGGGGGCTGGAGCAGGCGTTCTGTCATCTGGAGGCCCTGGCGCTCTGAGGGCACAGACCTTTTCAGTTTTTTCCAGGTAGCTGTTCTTACCCAATTTATTCTTATAGAAACAACGG
>VBSM01003220.1:1140801-1153749 GCA_008086735.1 Cheirogaleus medius | reverse complement strand
TCAAACTCCTGGGCTCAAGTGACCCTCCTGCCTCAGCCTCCCAAGTAGCTGGGATTATAGGCATGCACCACCATGCCTGGCTAATTTTTTCTATTTTTAGTAGAGACAGGATCTCGCTCTTTCTCAGGCTGGTCTCGAACTCTTGAGCTCAAGCAGACCTCCCACTTAGGCCTCCCAGAGTGCTAGGATTACAAGCGTGAGCCACAGCGCCTGACCTAAGCACATTTTTTTATTGCTCTTATTACCATTTCTTCGATGGTTTCTCAGAGTTCTTACATATGTTCTACCATTTTTGTTCTATTTAAAATGTTAAGCTTTTTTTTCTTCTTTTATTTCATCATGTAATGGGGGTACAAATATTGTTAGGGTTACATACATTGCCCCTGCCACCCCTCCTCCCCCAAATGTTAAACTTTTGATTAAGTAAAATAAATTCTGAGAAATTCATAAAATTTTATACGCCAAAAAAAATGCCCCCAAACACATAGACTTACAAGAAGCTTCTACTTTCCTATCTCCATTATCATCAGAATTTATAAATTAACAGGGGTGGTTTTTAATGTAATTACTGGAGGCAGGAGCTTTTATTCATACTCCCAGCTTTCCCTTAGAGAATTGCGTGCAGCTGTGTACGTGCATACATTCACACACACACACTCTTGCATTTACATCAGGGTCAATTAATCAGCTAATTCTGAGAAATATGTTATTTTAACCCATGATTAATTCTTGCTTGGTACTCTCTCTGCTTTAAGATGCAGCATTTACAAAGTGAATATGGGAGAAGCCGTTCCTTCCAAGACCTTCCTAGTTGTTTCTTTCTCCACAGGAGAATCCACTCACTGGAGCCAGAAACCTACTCGGTCACCGGATGCCAGTCCTTGGTCTGAGCCTGAGGCTCTAGATGTGGAACTCACAGCATATGCATTGTTGGCACAGCTTATCAAGCCCAGCCTGACTCAAAAGGACATAGCCAAGGCCACTAACATAGTGGCTTGGTTGGCCAAGCAACGCAATGCGTACGGGGGCTTCTCTTCCACTCAGGTGAACAGCCTGCTGTCCCACTGCCACTTATCAGACAGACTCAGATCCTGTGTGGAGACAGAGGAAAAAATATTGCCTTTGCCCTCTAGGTCCAGGGTCTTAGGGAGAAAAAGCTTATGAAAAATATATAGAAGGGGCCAGGTGCAGTGGCTCGTGTCTATAATCCTAGCACTCTGGGAGGCTGAGGCAGGAGGATTGCTTGAGCCCAGGAGTTTGAGGTTGCTGTGAGCTAGGCTGACGCCGTGACACTCTAGCCTGGGTGACAGAGAAAGACTCTGTCTCAAAAAAAAAAGAAAAAAAGAAAAAAAATGCAAATAAAAGCTGATTTAATGAATTTGGTTTTTTAAAATATATATATATTTATATATATATATATAGAGAGAGAGAGAGACAGATAGATAGAAGGATTCATAAAATTGGGTCATGTGAGTACACGAGTAATACTAGATGTATTTAATTTTCTTTCCTTGTAGAGTATGAAACATCATGAGATCCATGTTTTACATGCAAATAGGACATATATAATTATAGCTAAATTTATATATTAGCAAATTAGAAAGCCCACTATGAGGTCTGTAAATATAAGAGCAAGATTCATGGGCATATCTTGTTTTTCTGCTATTGCAGGTATTAGAAAGCTAATAAGATATGGTCTCTACACTAAAAAGTTTACAGTCTAGAAGAAAAGCAAAGACAATCTATATATTACAAAGCAGGACCTGATTATATAACATAAGAAAGGAACAGAGGGTACACAATATTGAATTTCAAAAGGGAGAGAGAGCTCACATGAGCTTGAGAGATAAGAAAAGTCTTCATAAGGGAACGGCATTAGACATAGATCTAAAAGGCTATGTAAAATTTTGGTAGGCCACTATAGAAAGGAAGAGGGAATGGTGTGAATAGAGACACTAACTTGCAAAAGTGTCAATGGTTGTTGGGAAAACTGGTTTAGCTGAAGCATAATGGGATTTGAGCTGGAAAGGTAGGGGAGGTTCATGTCACAAAGGGCCTTGCATGGCAGACTTGAGTTTGTATCTAATTTGCAGACCTATTAATTTTTTTCAACTTTGTTTCAGAAAGATTAATTTGCCTCTTGGTGTATGGGATAATTTAGAGAAGAGAGACGCTGGGCTTGAAGAGGTCAGGAGCCTGTTTCATTTGCCTAGGTTAGGGGTGAGGGAAAATCGAATTAGTGGGGTGACAGTAGAGGAAAAAGGGGTAGAACTGTATGATAAACTCAAATCATAAAAAATTATTTCAGATTATAACAGAGTAGTTACTAATTCATTTGTTCTGAAAATATTATTAGTTACCACATCTAAATCACTTCAATGAGGATATAGAAGTAAATAAGAAAACATTTCTTTCTTTTTTTTTTTTTTTTGAGACAAGGTCTTGCTCCGTCACCGAGGCTAGAGTGCAGAGGCATGATTATAGCTCACTGTAGCCTCCAACTTCTGGGCTCAGGTGATCCTCTTGCCTCAGCCTCCCGAGTAGCTGGGACTATAAGAGTGTGCCACCACGCCTAACTAATATTTTATAGAGATGAGGTCTTGCTGTGTTGCCCTGCCTGGTCTTGAACTCCTGGCCTCAAGTGATCCTCCTGCCTCAGCCTCCGAAAGTGCTGGGATTACAGGTGTAAGCCACCGCAGCTGGCCAAGAAAACGTATTTTTGGTCCTCATGGAGATTATAATCGGATTTGTTGAAATTAAGGTCAATTTCACTGATGATATAACATGTAAGTTAGAGCTGAAAGAATGAACAGATTTTAATGTTTGGTAAAGATGTTAAGAGTGCTGAGTTTGAATATGGTAATGACCTAATTGGAATTTTTAAAAATTATATGGTATTATGCCTTCCTGTTTCAGGGAAATTCTCAGCCAAAGATCAGGAAAGATTCCTTTTGTTCATCCCTAAATAATTATATAGTAGTATTTTTGGAAAGCAGTGGGTGAAATGTTTAGAATTCTCAGTGACAGGTATACGTCAGAATAGTTTTTCAATAAAATCCTTGGCTATTACAATCCGCACCACCTGGGGATTGGACTTGCTTGAAGCGCAGGCATGTGGGGGGGAGGGGGGAGGGGCAATGTATGTAACCCAAACAATATTTGTACCCCCATTACAAGATAGAATAAAAAAAAAAATTAAAAAAAAAAAAAAAAAAAAAAAAAAAAAAAAAAAAAAAAAAAAAATAAAATCCTTGGCTATTACAAAAAGTCACATATCACATGTCACCCACATGTATTTTTCAACTGATAGTGAGCTATTTCCATATGTTCAAGCAGTAGTGACTTTTCTGGCTCCTATTCACAGAGTAGACAAAAAATTGTTGGTAAATGGTCAAGCTGCACAAATCTAACTTGTTCACTGCTTCCTCAGGGTGGGCGACCTGTCTTCCTATTTTGTAGGACAGTGATGATGTCTAAATAAGAATTTTTTTCATTTGTGATATAAAGAAGTGAGGTTCCGTTTTTCTGTAATAGATATTTTATAGTGTCAAGCATGCAGAAATTCTTATAATGTAAAGCAGGATAGGACAGTTTTGCTGAACACCTCATTCTCTTTTTCTTTCCCCTTGTTGTAATTTATATACATTATGTTTTCAGAATGAAAGGGTTCAAACTTCACTATACCGTGCTCTCTTAGTGACAGTTTATCTGTCTTATTCTCAGGTGAAAATGTTATCACATGGATGATGGTTAAGAAGCCTTGACCTGCAAGGAAAGTCTTTCCTAGGATCCCTGATACTCTTTCTAACTGACATAAAAGACACATTACACAGTTAAATGACTTCATAGATTGTGCAATTTCTAGGACTACCAAGTTATTGCTGTTTCCTCCCCAAATACGGAAGCTGTAAAATATATAGTAAACAGTTACCCACTTGCTTCTAGCAATAACCCATTTTGAAGCTAGTTTTGATTTCTGCATATGAATTTATTAGGTTAGCCAAGTAACCTATGGATATTCAGTAATAACTTGTTGGTGGTGATTTTCTATACAAGCAAGATACCTATGATTTCTACGTTAGCTTCCCCAGAGGAAGTGGATGTAGTTCTCTAAATACATAAAGAGGTATCATCCAAACCAGCTAACAACAACCAGATATGTGGGTTACAGGGTTGTTTAAGGCTAACTCCAATGGCTCACAAAATCGTAAGCATAAGCTTGATGATCTTCCTCAGGATACTGTAGTTGCTCTCCAAGCTCTTGCCAAATATGCCACGACTGCCTATGTGCCATCTGAGGAAGTCAACCTGGCTGTAAAATCCACTGAGAATTTCCAGCGCACTTTCAACGTACGGTCCGCCAACCGACTGGTATTGCAGCAGGAGGCTCTGCCCAACATCCCTGGAACGTACACCTTGGAGGCCTCAGGCCAGGGCTGTGTCTATGTGCAGGTAAGCAGAGATCCAGGAGAAGATGTGTACACTGGGAAGGAGAGCCTGAGGGCATCTCCACCTCAAGTAGAGCCTTTTCTCTTTATCTTATTTGTAAGAAAAGTAGTTTGAACTGTACAATCTTTAAATTTTTTTCCACCTCTGATTTGGTTACCTATTTCTTCCTATTAGACGGTGTTGAGGTATAATATTCTCCCTCCTAAAATTATGGAGGCCTTTAGTCTTAGCGTGGAAACAGGAAGAGCTAGATGTGAGCAACCTACTCTACCTCGATCCTTGCCTCTCACTATCCACACCAGGTGAGGCACAGCTGAGTGGCGGTGGGGGGTGTGTGTACCTGGGCCACAGGAGTTGAGCTGGGATGTGTGTGCACCTGTGTGTGTGTTGGGGACGCAGAGTGCACTGAAATAATAGGCTCACATGTTTGTTCTTTTTGCCCTCAGTTATGTGGGGAGTCGCAACTCTTCCAATATGGCTATTGTGGAGGTGAAGATGCTATCCGGGTTCAGTCCCGTGGAAGGTACCAATCAGTTAGTAAGTTGCTTCTGTTTTCTTCATTTATCTAGCTGAAAAAGGACCTATCATTATCATCAAAAAACTAGTGGAATGGGCATCATGGCATGCACACACACACACGCACACGCACGCACACGGGCACGCACACACCTCATGATTAGGTTATCTAAATGAATACAAAGATGCATAGATATATGAAATGGAACCTGTGATAGTCTTGGTTCCTTTTTCCTACCTTGTTCACAGTATGTACGTTGTTGCCTTGATCATGACAGAGCTTTGGAAGATTACCCCAGGGGATAGGGAGGCTCTGGCTCTTAGTCTCTTTTCATTTTTTCCTTTTTCTTATTCAGCTTCTCCAGCAACCACTGGTGAAGAAGGTTGAATCTGGAACTGACACACTTAACATTTACTTGGATGAGGTAGGTGTTCTCAAACTAGACCAAAGAGCATGATTGGTTATGTATCTTTGTGACTTCCTTTCAATCTGTATATACTAGTCTCACATACTCAGGGATGAAGGACCTGAGAGTGAGTCCACAAGCATGAAACGAGTTCTACCTCCATGCTGGTGTGTCACATAACACCCTGTCATACTTCTAGAGAGGCAATGTCCAACAGGTCTATAATGTGCCATTTAAATATTTCTAGTAACTATATTTTTAGAAGTAGAGAAACAGAGGAAATTAATTTTGGTAATATATTTTATACAACCTTATATACCCACAATATTTCTATTTTGTCATATAATTAATATACAAACATATTAATGAGATATCTACATTATCTTTTTTCTGTACTACATCTTTGAAATCCAATATATTTTACATCGTCAGTGCATCTCAGTTCTGACTGGCCATATTTTGGGTGCTCAGTAGTTGCAAGCAACATCATGGCTGTAGAATATAATACAGTGGTTAATAGCAGAAGCTTTGAAGCCAGACTACCAGGGCTGACATCTTGGTTCTAGCCTGGGCTGTGTAACTGGACAAGTGTCAAAGTGTCAGCTGTAAAATGACTGTGGGAGTGGTAAAAATAGTTATCTGTCTCATGGAGCTACGGAAAGAACAAAATGATTGAAGACACTTAAAAATATTTAGAACTGTGCGTGGTGTAAAGTAAGCCTCAATAAACATTAGCTGTTGATATTATTTTAATGTAATGTTAATGTCCATTAATATTAATTAGATATTGTATATAACCTTTCATTTCAACAAAACAAGTTCTAGAGGACTAGTAATGTTCTGAAAATTGTTACAATGCTTCTTTTCATGATATTCTGTAACATACAAGGAACAAAATCATCCTTACTGTATAATCAACAGACAAGAGCATCCCAAATCAAAATTGACTATTGTTAGTAACATCCATTTCTAACCCCCTACTGATTCGCCAACCCATTCATCTAACTCTGGTTGTTTATATTCCAGAGAGCCAGAGTTTTACTATTTTGAGTGAGCCCTGTGTAGTTTCTTTTGAGACAACTCTGATTAGTCTATGGGGAACAACCCTGTAATCGTGATGTTGCAGTTTAAAACTTTGCAAAATTTATGGTGCCTTTTTACACACCTTATTTGAGTCTCCTGGCAACCATCCTTATACATAAGGAGACTGAGGCATGGCATGATAGAGTGACCTGTCCAAGTCATACTGTTTGTCAGTGGCCAAAGTGCATATAGAACATGAGATTCTAATTTCCACAATGCCATTCCTGAGACTTTAATGACCTGTTCCTCAGTGTACCCTGCCATATTTGTCAATTGGCTTCTAATTTGAAGCATCAAATCTAATAACCTAAAAGCCAATGTTCATGATTGTGGTTATTTCCCCTTTTCTGTATATCCTCTCCCCTTTTTTCTTGATCAATTTCACCAGAGAATGATCTTATTCACATTTATAGTCTTCCTTATTTTTTAATGAATTTAAACTAAAAATTTCCCTCTAAGTACATTCCATCTCTATCACAATTTTAGACAAGCAGTGTTTTATCATTTAGTTCTATTTCTTAATTTTATGGGAAACACATGGAATTTTTCCAAGCCATCCTTTTATTATTAATTTCTAATTTTGTTGCATTATGGTCTGAGAACATAGGCTTCGTGATTGTGGTCCTCGGGAATGTACTGAAGTTTCTTTTATGACCTCATCCGTGACCTGTTTTTGTAAATGTTATGTGTATGTGCCAAAAGAATGTCTCTTTCTCTTGGGAATGGATTTTGTTCTAGATGAAAAGTCTGAGATCATTATTTCTATTGTTTATGTGTTTGATAACTCTGCTTATTTTTCTGTTTGATTTAAGTTTCTGAAAAAGGGTGGTTAAAATATCTAATAATATTAGGTTTATCCATTTATTTATATATTTCAGTGAGTCGTTTATATGTTTCAAGACTACAGAATTAAATGCACGTGTTTTTATGACTATATCTTCTTATTCAATTTTCCTTTTGTTAGTGTATACAGTCCTTTCCCCATGGTATGTGTATATACACATTGTATGCTTTTGCCTTAGATTCTAACACACACACACACACACTTTTTTGGGCCTTAGATTTAATTTGGTCAGATATTAATTAAGACTGCTATCCCAGCTTTCTTTTGGTTCATATTAGTCTCTTACTTTAAATCCTTATGGTGACTAAATGATGGACAAGAATAGTGGTTCTAAAAGTTTTTGGTTTCAGGATCCCTTTATGTTCTTAATTTACTGAGGACCTCAAAGAGTTTTTGGTGATGCTGGTTATAGCTGTTGACATTTATCACATTAGAAATTAAAACTGAGACGACCTTAAAATATATATTAATTTAACAACAACAATAATGGACTCACTACATCTTAACATAAATAATGTATTTTTATAAAAATAACTATTTTCCCAAACAAAAAAATAATGAGAATAGTGGCATTGTTTTAAATGTTTTGCTTTACTATTTAGCTTAATCAAAGAGAATGAAGTTTTCCTATCCACATATGTATTCAATCTGTTGCAATATCACACATCAAGTATTCTGATAACTCCCCCGTGTACTTGCAAGAGAATGAGAGTTAAAAACGAAATAACATCTTAGTAGTATTCTGAAAATAATTCCGATCTCTCAGACTCCCAGAGACAATCTCAAAGATCCCTGAGGCTTCCCTAGACCACCCTTTGAGAATCACTATACCTTAAGAACTTTGGAAATCCCTTCCAATTAGGTGCTTATATGCCTCCATATCTAAATTTATAACATAAATATTATTTTCTTATTAAATTAATTTATACAATTATCTTAGATTCTCCATTAATTCATTCAAAAATGTTTATTGATCAACCAATATATGCCAGACACTATACTGAGTGGTGGAGATACAGCAATGAAAACAATAGACATGGCCGGGCGCAGTAGCTCACACCTGGGAGGCCAAGGCGGGAGGACCTCTTAATACCAGGAGTTCCACACTAACTTGACAAAGAACAAGACCCCATCTCACCAAAAACAGAAAAATTGGCTGGGCATGGTGGCACACACCTGTAGTCCCAGCTACTTGGGAGCCTAGAGCAAGAGGATGGCTTGAGCCCCGTAGTTTGAGGTTGCAGTGAGCTATGATGGCACCACAGCACTGTAGCCCAGGCAACAGAGCAAGACCCTGTATCAAAAAACCAAAAAAACCTCACAAACAACAACAACAAAAAAACAATAGACATGATCCCTGCCATCACAGAGCTGATATTCTAGTGGAGAGACAATGTTCAAGTTTTTAAAAATTGCATGTGCAGGTGTACACATGCACACATTTTTTCAGTTGTAATTTCAGTAGTAATAAATGCTATACAAGACGAGGGCATAAACAGTGCTTGTGTGGTAGGCCAGGTATGTGACTGTATCATTTATTTACTTAGTTTTTGGAGACAGGGTCTCGCTCTATTGCCCAGGCATATATGGTATCTGCCTCATATCTTCATGGAGTAAAGTGGCCCAATCACAGCTCACTGTAAGCTTGAACTCCTGGCCTGAAGCCATCCTGAGGAGCTGGGACTGCAGACCATGCCACCATACTCAGCTAATTTTTAAATTTTTTTGTAGAGATTGGGTCTTGCTATGTTGCTCAAGCTAGTTTCAAACTCCTGGCCTCAAGCAATCCTCCTGCCTTGGCGTCCCAAAGCACTGGGGTTACAGGTGTGAGCCATCACACCTGGCCAGTGTGACTATTTTAAAATAAGGTGGTCAAGAAGGTCTCTCTGAGGAGGCATCATTTGATCAGAGTCCTAATTGAAGAGGAAAAGCCTATTGGGAACATAGAGCTGTTGGAGTAAATTGAAAATCTCTGTTTCTTTGACCACTTTGGTTAATTTAGTGGAAGAAACATGGGTCGGTGTGGACCATGAACAGAAGGAACCAATTCACAAGAGGACCAGAGAGCTGCAAGATCCTGAGAAGAAAGAAACAGGAAGTTGGCAGGAAGCAATATTTTAAAGATGGTCATAGGGCAAAAGGGATAGGTAGAGGGTTTTAGGAAACCTGCATGAAGACAGCAAGGGTCTTTTAACCCCATGTTATGTAGAGTGTTACTTTCATTTTAGTTTTAATGTGCTGTTTCGTCTGTCTTCCTCACAGCTCAGTAAGGAGACCCAGACCTATACCTTCACCATCAGCCAAAGTGTGCTGGTCACCAACCTGAAACCAGCAACCATCAGAGTCTATGACTATTACCTACTAGGTGAGGGCTGAGATCTTACCTGCATCTCCCAACTTACTTCTGCCTCATTCTTCATGGTGTCTCTCTTAATTTTACAAATGCTCCTTCCCAAGCCAAGTAGCACATAATTACATTACCTGATCTCCTAAAACACATTAATTCAATTGTATGCCATTTTTAAAATGTCTTTTACACTAGAGACATTTTATATAATGTGATTCTTAGACCAAGAGAACAATGTGGACTGTTGTTCTCAAAGGGCTATTTCTAATATTTTTGCTATGATTAAAAATTTGTCACAACATGTAAATATTAGTGATTAAAACCTTCTTGTAATTCTGAATATGCTTATAACCTCTAGGAATCTTCTGAAAAGGGCTAAAGCCATAGATTTTAAGACGCATTTTGTCTTTCTGAATGTATGAAGCCCTCAAAGTATAATAATAATAATAATGTATCATTTTATTTTACAGACGAACAGGCCACAATTCAGTATTCTGATCCCTGTGAAGGAAGTAAGTCCAGCAGAGAAAAGGATGGAGTTTTGGGGTAGGGTGGTAGTATTCAGAAGTTAAGAGGGCTCTCCTTCGAGTTACTATTATTGTCTTTTGGAAGCTCACTTTCGATAGAAAGTGGGCTTTCCTTTTTTGTCCTAAACTCTTGAAGAGAACATAATAATCTCTATTCGTTCACATTAGAAAAAGCCCAATGGTGGCATTTGTATGAGGGTTTCTATGTAATTTTTAAAAACAATGTTTTTTCCCTATCAGATTGAAAATAGATTTTTTAAAAAACTATTTTTACGTAATATATTATATCTTCATTATATTAAAATACTAAAATTAAATGAAAGGTTACCTGATTCCACACCTGTGAGATAACACTATCAATCATCCCATTGTGCATTTGTGAGATTATTTTTCTGTGTAAAGATGTCAGGTACTGGCCAGGCGTGGTGGCTCACGCCTGTAATCCTAGCACTCTGGGAGGCCGAGGCGGGCGGATCGCTCAAGGTCAGGAGTTTGAAACTAGCCTGAGCTAGAGCGAGACCCCGTCTCTACTAAAAATAGAAAGAAATTAATTGAACAACTAATATATATAGAAAAAAATTAGCCAGGCATGGTGGCGCATGCCTGTAGTCCCAGCTACTCGGGAGGCTGAGGCAGAAGGATTGCTTGAGCCCAGGAGTTTGAGGTTGCTGTGAGCTAGGCTGACGCCACGGCACTCACTCTAGCCTGGGCAACAGAGTGAGACTCTGTCTCCAAAAAAAATAAAAAAATAAATAAAAATAAAGATGTCAGGTACTCTGACATCTGTCATAGAAAAAACTCCCATATAGATGTAAAGAACTTCTGGATATCATGATGTCGTCTATTTTTTGCTTGTTTATTTGCTTTTCAGGATAGAAGCTGGAAAAGGGACTAATCCTCTATGGCATTGCTGGAGGGTAGAACATTCTTCTCTCTCTTGAAGCAGAACTCATTCAATCAAAAACTTGATTTCTCTGACTAGTAGATGGGTAGCAGATGGGCAAGCCTGGACCTGAGCTGCTTTCTACCGTCACAAGGAGATGGAGCGGGAGTGGTCACACAAAGCAGACATTCATTACGTGGGAAAGGTCGGAGGGAAGAGACGTGGGTTAGCCGTTATGTTCAGAGAAGGTGGTGGTAGGGGTGAGTCAGGGAAGATAAGAGTGTCTTCTTGGAGTTTAAATCTAAGGGAAGATGTGATTTAGGGCTTTGGGATTAGGCTTAAAAAAATAAAGTTTGTAAAGAAAAATCTGCGCATTTGGTTCTGTGCATATTTCTTTGGATACCAAAATTTGTTTTTAAGATGATGATCATTCTTTAACAAAAACTCACAATTTGGGCCAGGTGCAGTGGCTCATGCCTGTAATCCTAGCGCTCTGGGAGGCCGAGGTTGGAGGACCCCTTGAGGCCAGGAATTCAAGACCAGCCTGAGCAAGAGTGAGACCCTGTCTCAAAGCCAAGATAAATATCAAACCCCTTTTCCTTTCATAACTGTCTGAGGCCATTTGCCTCTTTACTAACTTAAATCTTATACCAAAGGAGGACAATCCATCTTAACAATACACTTCGTCTCCCAGTTAGCCCCCAATATTTGGTATAAACTCCAAAAACTTAACCACAAAGAAAACTTTTAAACCTGGCTTTCAAGGTCTTTGACAACCAAAATTTAAAAAAAGAAAAGAAAAAACAAAACAAAACAAAACTGACAACAGGTCTCAAAACAAACAAACAAAAAAGGTTTTCAAGTGGTGAAACTTTTTAGAGCTAGAATTACGCAAGAGACTGAGACAAAGACGCCAGGACCACATACTTCTCTGGAAACTAAGCTGTACTTCAACTACAACCAGCTAGGTCACTGGAATAAAAAATGCCCCAGGAAGCAGGCTCCACTGAGACCATGCCCTCTCTGTAAAAGAAAGAGACACTAAAAGCTAGAGTGCCCTCTCCTTGAGACAGGAGACCACACTCACCTTGCAAAACTGGTGGGCCTCCCTAAACCGGCCCCCTCCATACCCACAGATCTTCTGGGACTGCTTCAGTCTGACCGACAGACCCCACTTCAAAATTGACTCCACTTCAAAACATCAAAATGACTGCACTTATGATAATTCTCTCTGTCACAGATAAACAGGTCAATTTTCTGATCGACACTGGAGCCACTTACTCTACTCTTCCTAAATGTTCAAAACCTCTCCTTCCCTCCCTTATCTCTGTCATCACAGTAAAAGATGAAATACAAAACTTTCTGTGTACTCCACAACTCCTCTACTCGCTGGAAAATCAGGTCTTTACTCAGTTCTTTCTATTACTTCCCAATTCCCTACCCCTTACTAAAAAAAACAGTTGTATGATTAAGTTAGACACCCAACTCCTTTTAACACCACAGGTTTCTTTCTCAAACTCTTAAAAAAGGCTTAACTGAGACTTTACATATAGTCTTTTTATCCTCCCTTAATATAAACAAATAATAATATAATATTTAGGCCTAAAGTCCTAACTCTATGCTTTGAAAATATAAATTTTCTACCATGTTTCACCTAAAAATATCTACTTCTGTCTATATGTCTATATATTTGTATATCTATGTATGTCATGTGTATATTAATATTTCACCTCAAAAATTAATCTTTTAATTTAAAAATTTTACGACATAAAAAACTTTATATATATATTATATATATAAAAATATATAAAAACTAAAAACTAATTAATTGACTTAAAAACACTTAAATATTTTTTTTTGGAGACAGAGTCTCATTCTGTTGCCCGGGCTAG
>VBSM01003220.1:1126742-1140701 GCA_008086735.1 Cheirogaleus medius | reverse complement strand
ATATATATACATATATATACACACACGTGTGTGTGTTTGTGTATATATATTTTATATATATGTATACACACACATATATATATAAAATACCATATAGATATACTGTCTGTAAAAAAGGTCAAAGGCATGCCAAGTTTTCTGACTCCAACTGGTCTCCATATATTATATTCTGTTCTTGTATACATGTTTAAACCTGGTTAAACGGATGGACAAAACACATCAAAAAAGTTCAAAAGTCAAATGGTCAATCTGCCACTATGGAATTAAAATATTAAGTCTATTAAGCTTTCTATTTTCTTTCTTTTTTAAAACTATAGTTACTAATAATAATAACTATAATTATAATTAATATATTATAATATATTAATATATAATATATAATTAATATATATAAATATATGATATATATAATTAATATATATTAATATATAATTAATAACTATAGTTACTACTGATATTGAGATAAAACTCACTATGATATCAACTAATTCAAGTACTTAAAACAGCCAGTTCTAACAATGTACACATTAAAAACTTATTTAAGACTTTTAAAAAAAATTCAAACTGCCATGAAAACTACTTTACCCAAAACTCTGGTCCATAATTTTCATTACATTACCTATTGGGGCAACTAAAGTTCGGCCATGTAAGCAAATTCCAACTTTGTCAAAACAATTTAAATCTAATCATCTTTTACAAACTAGTAAATTTATTATTATCTCATGACTAGAATTTAAAAATAAAAATTATTAAGACCCTTATGTGCATATATGTTTAAATATATCTATATATACACATATATATTGTTTATACATAATACCAAATTGACTTATAAATACACACTCATAAATTCAATAAATAAGTCTAAATGTTTTTCAAATTCATGTAAATTTAATAAATTTTTAATAACAATTATTTTAAGGTATTATTAATAAAATAACAATAAAAATGTTTTCAAATTGTCAACATACATTTTACCTGGGTTACTAGTCATTTTTATATTTTAAAATGTCAAAGTTTAACACAAAGGTTATAAAACTATAAACCAACTAAAAACAAAACAATCTATATTTATATAATTTTTGATAAGTAAAACTAATATTATCAGTTTAATAAAACAGTTAAATCTTCTGAATTACCAAAAATACTCATGTATGTAACTTTAATGTTCTTACTAAGGTAAATATCTAATATTCATAGACTATAAAATAAATAACAAAAAAATCTTAAAATGATACCTATGTAATGATTTCAAAATTCTTTTCAGTAACTTAAAACCTTAAAGTAATGCTATGTTAAGTTAAAAAGAATAATCATAAAATATCTGAGTCATTTATAAGATAAAATACTAAAACATTAATTGTTAAATATAAGTTTAACTTTATACACATTGACATCTGATTTTTATATAAAATAAAAACTAAATATATTTTAAATACTAATAAAACTTGGAGACTGATAACAATTCAAAATTACTTTAACTTCCTAGGTTTTTCTAAAAATCAACATTGTGATTAACATATAATTAAAACCATTAGATAAAAAATAATTCTATATAAAAATAAAATTTGTAATAAAAAATTATATGATATAAAATTATTTTAATAAAAATTTAGACAAAATAATATTATATTACATAAAAAACTTATATGATAAACTTTTATCCTAAAATAAACTAAACTAGTTATTTAAAAAAAATTTAAGACAAAAGTTAAATATGTTATAGATGGTTTATACAAATCAAAATAAAATTCATAAAAAATTCATTAAAAAATTTTGTATATAATCCAGTTGACTATAATTTTTAAAAATTTTAGTTAAAACAAGGTCCTCTTAAAGTATTAATTTACTCTTAACAAAATTACAAAATTTTATTCAGATATAATTCTAATTCCATATCTACTTCTTTTAAAACTTCTCAGATTTATATCCAAAAAGTTCAACTTTTGCTGTGTTTTACTACTTTTAGCTTTTTCTCCCCTTAAAAGACTGGGATAATAACTCTCTCCTTCAACCTTTTTCATCAACCCCTATAACTTTCCCTTCCATTCTAAGTCTGTTTTTATACCCTAATGTTAAAATATTTTATTTTAAAGATTTAGAAAAACAATGTTTTCCTTTAGTATAACTTAATCCTATACTCAACTTCTCTTGATATGTCTAAATTATTCAAGGTGGTGAAAAAATTGTCATACTATTACTAAGAGTCATTTACTTCCCTATTCAAAATGTTAATTTTTCTTATCCACATTTCTCTTTAATATACTCTATACTCATGACCTTGGATGCTCTCCCTGTGTCTAATTAATTCAAATACCTTTTTCATCAAAATTGACTTCCAGGCCAGGCACGGTGGCTCATGTCTGTAATCCTAGCACTTTGGGAGGCCAAGGTAGGTGGATCGTTTGAGCTCAGGAGTCCAAGACCAGCCTGAGCAAGAGCGAGACCTGGTCTCTACTAAAAAATAGAAAGAAATTAGCTGGACAACTAAAAATCTATAGAAAAAATTAGCTGGGCATGGTGGCGCATGCTTGTAGTCCCAGCTACTCGGGAGGCTGAGGCAGGAGGATCGCTCCAGCCCAGAAGTTTGAGGTTGCTGTGAGCCAGGCTGACGCCACAGAACTCTAGCCCAGGCAACAGAAAGAGACTCTTGTCTCAAAAAAAAAAAAAAAATTGACTTCCAAGTCGTCTAAATAAATTTCCCATAAAAAATGAAACTACAAAAGGTTTTCCTTTACCTTTTCAGTAACAGGCCCCCCCAAAACCTAAAAATTTTATACTTTATCAAAATAATCCCTGTGTTGTCTTTATCAAGTTTTTAATTAACTAAAAAAACCTAAACTTTAAAAAGATTAAAATTTACTTTTTGTTTAAAACATTACTAATTCTTTTTACATTTTGTTTTCTAAAAATAAAAAAACGCTTTTTCCTTTTTTTTTAACTATTTATAGCTTACAATAAAATATATATTTATAAACAAATTTAAAATATTTATTTTTCTCTCTACTTAATTTCTCCAAAATTTAAAAGCTATTTGTATTATAAATATTCTTTTTTTTTTTTGAGACAGAGTCTCCCTTTTTCACCCTGGGTAGAATACAATGGTGTCATTGTAGCTCATTGCAACCTCAAACTTGGGCTTAAGTAATCCTCTTGCCTCAGCTTCCTGATTAGCTGGGACTATAGGTGCACACCATGATGCCCAGCTAATTTTTCTATTTTCAGTAGAGACAGGGTCTTGCTCTTGCTCAGGCTGGTTTCAAACTTCTGAGCTCAAGTGATCCTCCTGCCTTGGCTTCCCAGAGTACTAGGATTACAGGCGTGAGTCACTGTTTCTGGCCTGATAAATATTCTTAATTTACAACAATATTATTACTTATATAAGTTCAATAAAAATCTGCTTTATTCTATAATAAGACACAATAAAAAACACTGGTTATTTTACGAAGTCTTTGACTAAAATGATATATTTTCAGAGGTGCCTGGACTGCATGCATTAAAAAATTAAAATTGACTTTATAATACTAATTTTAGAAAAAGCCCTTAAAAAAGCTGTCCAGATACCTCATCAATAACATTTCCTAATCTATAGTAAGTAAAAAATGTTACTTTCTAAAAAGCCCAAAACCTCAAATTACTTTGAGACTTCTAAAAAAAATTTTTACCCAATTCCTACAGCTATCTGACGACACAGATAAACCCTTGACTTGACTGAAGAGACTTTCAAGTTTAAACAAAAATTTCTTATGAAAAAATTCCAACAAAGCCAATTTAAAAAGTGAAAAAACCAATTCCCTTTACTAATCAGGTAATTCTAATAGATTTAATTAGTAAAATTCCCACCTCCATGTGTGGCCATGTTTCTCTTCGTTAACACCTCTCTTAAAACCCCTGACAGCTCTACTTTTAACACTCATTTTCAGACCCTACAGTCGCCACTATTTAATAACGTTCATACAAAACCAAATTAAAGCCTCTACTGTTTCCCTCCAACAAAATCTCTATCCCATCTCTACTCGAACTTTTAAGATGGTCTGGTTTCATCCTCTCCCTCCTAACAACCCTAAATTGGACTCTCAGGCAGGGACAACTCTATAACCCTAAGTCAACAAAAAATAGTTACAAAAAACCTGACCATTGTCCAAACACCCCAGTCTCTCAGTCCATTGATAAAAATATCAATTCTAACCAAAGGAAGAGGGGATTGAAAGAAAAACATTGCTAGTAAACCATCTAATAGAGAAAAGAAAAGCACTACATACAATTGTCCCTTTGTTTGCTTAACCACCTGTGGCTTAAGTTTTTTTTTTTTAAGAGCTTGCTTTACAGAACTGGAACAGTACTGAGCAGCCTCCTCCACATCAGCCAGACTACATTCTGAGAAGTCGCATAAAGCCAGTCTAGCAGAGAAGAAAAAACACCTTCTGCTGTCAGTTTGTGACAATAAAAGCTCAAGCCACTCATCCTTGGTGTTAGCACTTCTTTGTTTTGTGCCATGCCCTTTCTTCTCTTGGAAAGTAAAATAAACTTCTTGCTTCAAACCTATCCCAATCTCTGAGTTGAGAATTCTTTTTCAGCCCCAGTGTGAGTTCCCACCCTAACACCTCCCACCTCCCCCACCAGAATGTAAGATCCTCGAGAGCTTGTACCCTATGCTGAGCACTTCTACTGTGCCCCCCCCACACCCCACCCGACCATTATTGATTATCTTCTTCACTAACAAAAAGCATAATTTTATTTGGAGCAGCAATGTGTCCAACTAAAATTGTCACCTTCTCAGAATCACTTGCAACTAGGGGTGGCCATGTGGCAGAAATCTAGCCTACAGAAAGTAACTGGAAGTCTCTGGAAAGTATTTCCTTTCCTGAATAAAATAAAATGATAAAACCTCACAAAGGAAAAGCTTTTGGTCCTTCCCCCTTCTTCCTGACTGGAACAAGGACACAATAGCCCTTGTGACCTTGGAGGAAGAGTAGCCATTTTGCAACTATGCAGAGAAAAGCTGTACATGGGGAGGCAGAGACATAAACAGAGCCTGCTGCTCCATGACCTCATGGATTCAGCCGGCATGTGGACCCCTGAATATCTCTTTTTTTTTTCAGGGGAAAGCGCAAACGCAGTCCCCCACTACCACAAATTATGCAGTCGAGTTTCCTGCATTTGGGGTGGATATCTTGGATAGCCAATGAGAACAAGAAATGATTTACTTTTTTACGTTTTAAACTTTTTATTGAAGTATAATAAACACACAGAAAGTATATATAAGTGTATAGTCCAGTGAATTTTCACAAATTGAAAACACCCATGTAACCAGCACAGAACATTAGCAGCATTCTTGAAGCCCACTCCCCAGTGCTAGTCATAAATCCACAGGAGGAACAACTCTGATGACTTCTAAGAGCATAGATTAGATTTGCTTGTAAAAACAAGAATATATAAGCATATGTACTGTTGTTTCTGGCTTATTTCTCTCAACAACATGTTTGTGTTATTCATGGATGTTGTTGTGTATAATTGTAGATTATTAATTCTCATTGCTACATAGTATTTCATTGTATGAATATACTTCAACTTATTTATCCATTCTATAATTGATGGGAATTTGAGTAGTGTTCAAGGTTTTCCTACTATGAATAGCACTGCTATGAATATTCTAATACATGCCTTTTGGTGAACATATTTTATACATTTATATTGAATACATTCCTATTCTGTAATTGCTGGGTCATAGAACACATATATTTGTTCTGCTTTAGTAGATACTACAAAACCATTTTTCAAAGTGTTTGAACTGAGTTATACTCTCTATTGTTGAAGTTTTCTGCTATGTTTTGAAAATCTCTAAATGACTCTTTAATTTCTTTGAATTCTATTATATCCTTTCTTATGTTGTCTAGCTCTTTCGAAACACTTTCATTTTTTTCATTGATTTCCTGAAATATTTTTTTGGCTTCTTTTTGTTGATTTTCAACTTTCTCTTCAACTCCATTCATCTTATTTGCCATTCATATTCTGAATTCCATTTCTGTCATTTTGACAATTTCCTTTTTGTTGGAGTCCACTACTGTCGCTCCATTGTGATTGGTTGGGAGTGTCAAACTGTTTTGTTTTTCCATGTTGCCAGGGTTCTTTTGCTGGTTTCTTCTCATCTGAATCCTCTTCTCTTGGCTCATGGCTAATGGATATGCAGGACATCTGTTTTCCTCTGCTGGGAACGCTCCTGTTTAATTAGAAGAAGGGGAGGTCCCTAGATGGCACTTTTGTGTCCTACTCTGGAATGTTGGCCCAGCAGGGAAGAGGTGTACCACACTGAAAGCCTGTAGTGTAACCTTTCTGTTTTGTCCCGTTCCCCTGTGATTGTCACAGTTCAAGCAGGTGCTGGATGATCTTCATGTGGGGTGGTGGATTGTTCCCCAGATAGTTGTTGGAAGCTTGTGTTGGAGGCTGGGTAGGACCCTCTCCACAGAGGTTGGTGTTGTGGGGGATTGCTCTGCCCAGAGTCTCCCTGCCAAGGTGACAGTGGCAGCTGGGTGAGGCTAACGAGGCAGTGATGGTAGGTACCTGGGCTGTGGGTGTTTGCTCAAACCAGGTTCAGGTGTAATGGCAACTTGAGGCTGGGGAGTCCCTGGTGGAGTGTTAGACCTTGGGGCAGTTTGGCAGGCCCAGTGACAGTGGTGGAGACTCAGGGGTGAGGCGTGTTGGGGATCCAGGTGCAAGGATGGAATCTTGGGGCAAAGCTGCAGGCCAGGGAGGAGCTCTGAAGGCCTGGGCACAGTGAGAGCCTCGGAGGCAGAACTGGGGATCTGGGGATCGCAGGGGCAGAGCTATGTGGGCAGGTGGGGGTGGGGGTGTGAGGGGCACTAGGCTCCCAGTCACAGGACATGGCATGGGGGGAGCGTCCACTCCGCCTTCTCCCTCCCCAGCCCAGCAGGGTAATTGAAGGCTGCTGCAGCAAAGCCGAGTCGCGCACAGACCTAGCACTGTCCACCTGAGAGCTCAGGATGGCAACAGCTGCAGAAACCCAGGATCTGCAGCCAACAGATCCTGCTGTGTCTGCTCCCTGGTGCAGTGTCTCTGCACAGACTCTAAGCAGCTTTCCAAGTTTGTCCAGAGGTCTTCAGTGGTGGAGGGAGCTGCCTCTCAGCTCAGGCCACAGTGCCTGTGGGGTGAGCAATGAGCCCCAGGGCTCTGTCCTCCTGTCCGTCCCCACAGGTAGGTGCCTCCCCACAGATCCCTTTGATCTTGCTGAATGAATCGCCCCATCACCTTCTCCTTCACTCTGAATACCCGCCCCCCAACTTCTCTGGAGTTTTCCAATGCTCTTCGCAGGAAGAGCCACCATGGCATGCACCTGCAACTTCTGATTCTCTCCTTGAGAGCAGGTGCGGGCTGCTTCTAGTCTTCCATCTTCTCTACCTCCTGAGTTACACTCTCGCCAGGAATGTATGAGGAAATCCCAGTTATTCCATATCTTTGCCAACACTTTGGTATTTCCTGACTTGCTTATTTTAGCCATTATGTTAAGTGTGCACTGGTTAACATAACACTGGTTTTAACTTGCATTTTCCTGGTAACTAATAAAGTTGAGCACTTAAACAAAAGTTTGTTGGTTATTTGGATATCTTCTTTTTTAAAAACCAGCTCTGTTGAGATACAATTTACATACCATGCAATTCATCCATTTAAAGCATACAATTCAATGGTTTTTAGCATATTCACAGATACATGCAACCATCACCATGGTCAATTTTAGAACATTTTCATCCACTCAGAAGGAAACCCTCTACCCCTTAGCTATCATTCTTCATCCCCTCACTACTCTTGCCCAGCCCTAAACAACCACTAACTTACTGTCTGTCTATAAAGATTTTTTCATTCTGAACTTTCACATGAATGTAGTCATATAATATGTGGACTTTTCCATTTGTGTTTTCAAGGTTCATTGGAGTTGTAATATCAGTATTTAATTCTTTTTTATGGTCAGATAATATTCAATTCTATGGATATGCCACAATTTTTTATCCATTGGTCTGTCAATGGACATTTGGGTTGTTTCTACCTTTTTACTGTCATAATACTACTGCTATAAACATTCATGTACAAGATTTTGAATGGACATACGTTTTCATTTCTCTTAGGTATATATCTAGAGCAGAATTGCTGGGTCATATGGTAACTGTGTTTAATCATTTGAGGAATTAATAGACTGTTTTCCAAAGTGGCTATACCATTTTACATTTTTGCCCACAGTGTGTGAGGGTTCTGATTTCTCCACATCCTCACCGACACTTGTTGTTATCTGACTTTTTCATTCGAGCCATCCTATTGGGTGTAAAGTGGTATCTCTTTGTGGTACGATATCTTCTTATAAAAAAGAGTCTGTTCAAGTCTTTTGTCTATTTTTCTCTTAGGTTGACTTTCTTTTGAGATTATGTAGTCTAGGTAAGAGGCCTTTGTCAGATTTCAGACTTTTGGTAAGTTCAGAATAAAGTTCAGTATTGCAAATGTCTTCTTTCAGTCTATGGACTGTCTTCTCACTCTTTTAATAGTGTCTTTTGGTGAACAAAAGTTCTTAATTTTAATATTGTTCAAGTGAGTGCTTTTTTATGCTCTGTTTAAGAGGTCTTTATCTACTACAGAGTCACAAAACTGTTTTCCTTATGTTTTCACCTAAAAGATTTTTTAAATTTTCATATTTATATATACAACACATCTGAAATTGGTTTTTGCATATGGTGTGAGGTAGGGGTCGAGATAGGTCGTTTTCCTATGGGGTTATCCAACTGACTCAGCACCATCTACTGAAAGACCATCCTTTCCCTGCTACATTCCAGTGTGTTACTTTTGTCATAAATAAGGTAACCATACATGTGAGAGTTTATTATGGATCCTTTTTTGTTTCATTGTTTGCCTATCCTTACAACAATACCACACAAAAAACTATGGTTTTATTATAGTTCTTGACATTGGATAGTACAGTCCCCTAGTTTTGTGATTGTTCTTCAAGATAACCTTGGCTATTCCTCCCATTTTGAATTTCCATATGAATTTAAATCAGTTTGTTAATTTCCTCAAAAAACCTGTTGGGAATATGAGAGGATTGCTTTGAAGCTATAGAGTTGAAGATGACTGACATCTTTATAATATTAAGTCTTCTAACTTATGAACATGCTCTATCCCTTAAGTATTAAGGTAATCCTCAATTTGTCTCAGCAATGTTTTGTAGTTTTCAATGTAGTGGTAGTGCACATCTTATATTAATTTTATTCCTAGGTAGTTGATTCTTTTGATGTTATTATAAATTATATCAGTAATTACATTTAATTTTCTATCATTATTGTATTTGGGTCTTGAATCCAGCAACCTCGCTAAATTTGCTTGTTGTCCTGATATTTTCTTAGCTTATTTAAAATTCTCTAGGTACACAATCTTGTAGTCTGTGATTAATGACAACATAGTGGACTCCATGGCACACAACCCAGCACCACTCCCTTTCAAGTCAGAAGCACCTATTCCTTCAGTTGCTGGGAGTGTTAACAGCTGACAACTGGTAGTTGTACCCCCTCTGGACCTTTGTCCTCAACTATTGTCCCCCACTTGCCAGGGACAGCCCATAATAGATAATTGGATAATGTGGGGATAAGGGCTCCACCCTGTGCTTCAATTCAGGACCACTCTGCATGACCATCTCGGCTCTGAAGCTTCTTACAAGATTTGTTGTGACTAAATTGCAGCCTAACTGCTCCTTCTGACCAAACCTACTTCCTTCATATCCCCACAGGTGTTGGTCTGGAGAGCATTCTCTAATAAATTTGCCGCACTCCAATCTATATCTCAAAGGCTTCTTCCTGAGCAACCTGGTCTGCACCAGTGGTGGTAGAATTGGTCTAAGAAAGCAAGTTCTAACCTGTGCTTTTGAAGCTGAAATATCAACTGACCAGCTGCTGAAGAGGACCCCATCACTGCAGGCAGGTGGAGCACTGATAGCCCCTGGCATTGTCAGGGTGCAATTATTGAAATTTCCACCAGTATTGAACTGAGATATTAATAGCATATCTGTGGAAGCAAATGCAGGGGGCTGGGCATTGTATCAGGTGTTTGCAATGTAGAAGGGAAATAAAATTTATAAGGATGATGGAATTGGATGGCTTTTGATGAAGGGCAATAGATGCTTTGGAGAATGATTATTACCTATTGAAGGTGATTAATAAGAAATTAAATGCTAAGTATAAAAATCAGATGCCTCCTGGCAGGATATACAAATTTTCAACTTCTGCAGCCAGAGGGCAGGAAAAGCTGAATACTTGATCCAAGGTTTCATCATGAGAGGAACAGCTCCAGAGAAGGTTGAATTTTCAGTATTGCGGGTCTGGTATGCCAAGGTCAAGGCACTGTTTGGGAAGGACTGGGGCTCTGAGACATGGAATGAGAACATCACGACTGATGCACTCAAAATTTTTGAATTTCCAGATCCTCCTAAATCTTTAGCGCCTGAAAAAAGTGGCCCATTCCTCCCTGTTAAATGCTAGCATTTCTACCTTGCTTGAAGATGAGTTAAAGGCTTCTACTTTGCAAGACAACACATGGTCCCCTCAAAATATGGCCTCTATTTCTCAACTGGCCACTACACCAATAACTAGAGCTAAGTCCCATAACAGTCTGGGAAAGTGTTGGGCGTGCTAAGAGAGGAGAAAGACCATGCCCAGGAGAAGGTGCAGGACACATCCAACATATACAGGAGCCAAGGGAGTGTCCATGAGATAAGTTCTGAAGTGCAGAACCAAGGGATCTAGAACGTAAAGTTAGAGAAAGGGGAGTTTATCAATATGGGATCAGTTTCCTAAGATACAGGATTTTATACCCAGGCAAGGATCCCAGGAATGGCACTAATACTAAAATGCTACCAGGATGTGTCTTAGGAAGCTTGAAGAAAGTGACGCTCATACAAAGAGAAGCAGAAATGATAGAACTGCTACGGTAATAGTTGAAGAAGGAATGAAATAGCTCTAGGAAGTGGTCATGCTACAGTGTTCAGTGGGAGGACCCAGAGGACAGAATGCTTTGAGGGAAGCACCAGCATCACAGAGCAGCTCAGTGGCGGCTGTACTCTGCAAGAATAGCCCCTTCCTTCGTAATGCTGAGAGATTCCTCAATTCCATGAACTCCCTCTCCTGAGCAGCACTGAAGGGCTCCTTCTCAGTCCCACTGAGCTGTGACTGTGTAAACCAACAATTTTCTAACCTGATTCAAAACTGAGTTTTGAGGCAGAAAATTCAAGATAATCATAAAAGGAATTTGTGTTTTGCAAATAGGAAAATGTACCATGGGATTATATGCAAATGTGAATATCTCTTTGCATATTTTTAAATAAATAAATTTACATTTTTGTTAAATGTAAATTTAAGTTTTTATTAAAATTTAAATGTAAATTTTAAAGTAAAAAGTTAAAAAACATATATTACATATTTTAATAAATAAATATTAGATATAAAAAGTAAAATAAAATTGGAAATACATCTAGTGAGATGACTGTGGTTGAGATTTTTTTCAATTAGTGCATATATCCATAGATGATTATTACTTATTTCTAGAATGAGATAGGAATCAAAATTAATTGTAGTACTATTTTGAATTTCCATTGACGCATCCTTTCAGAAATCTCACTCATGTAAATAAGTAGGAATGGAATACACGTAGTTTTAGCAACGCCACTGAATTTTCTGAACTCTTTTAAGTTATATGCCAAAACCATATAAAAATCTTTCATCAAAAATTGATCTATCAGCGCTCAACTTGATCAGGTTCTCCTTCAGTTCGGTTGAAAGAACTGTGCATTTACACTTGAAAACGAATTTTGCTTTAAAATACTTTGCCTACACAAAATGACAATATTTCAAATTATCTTTGGTGCTCAAGAGGTTTTTCGTGTGTGTGCGCGCACCGGCCCAGGACAACATACCATGGAATGAGTGAGAGTTACAGTATACCTTTTGTAGAGTGACGTGGGAGAGAGGAAAGAGGAATAAGCACAAAGCTTGGACTCATACAGCCTATTCTCAACGAAGAGTCAAAATGGAGACTGCATGTGGAAATCAAAGATCTGGAAATTTAAGCTCTTGTACATTTTGGAAAGTCTTTGTACATCTCCTGGGACACATGTTCTCCAGTTTGAAAATTGCTAATTTACTGTATATCTGGTGTCAATCTGCCTGTGTTCAAAGAATAGCTGTACAACACACTTCTGAATGACTGTGGGCAAGTTATTTAACCTATCTAGACCTCAGTTTCCTGCTTGGTCAAATGCGAATGATAGTACTTTCCTTAGAGAGTGGTGGTAAGGATAAAATAAGATTATCCAAGTACAGTCGTCCCTCGGTATACGTGGGGGTTGGTTCCAGGACGCTGGCGTGTGCCCAGATCTGCCCATAAACTTAAGTCCCACAGTCGGTCCCGCAGAACCCGCGTGTTGGAAACGTCTTCCCTCCGTGCTCGCGGGATTCCGGTTTCACATCCCGGGTTTGGTTGGAGAAGCAAGCCGCGTGTAAGTGGACCCACGCAGATCAAACTCGTGCTGTTCAAGGGCCAACTGCACATAAAAACTTATAGGAAAGAAAAGAGGAACTACAAATTAGCAGGAGGAAGCTTTTGAGCATGATGAATATGTTCATTATCTCTATTGCGACGATAGCTTTGTGGTTGCATACATACCTCAAAATTCATCAAACTGTACGCTTTCAATATGTGCGGTTAATTGTTCACCAATTTCACCTTAAGAAAGCTGTTTTAAAAGTCTTATTTGGCATGTAGTATGTATTCAATAAATATTAGCTATTATTGTGAGGTGAGGTCCTGGACCCTTCTTGAATTTCCATCTCATTTCACGCCGCCCCGCTGTGTCCCAAGGCCCTTGTTTGATCTCTGCAGCTCCTCTTTCGCCACCCGGGTGAGGGTGCAGGCTGCCTGTACCTAGGTGAGAAGGCGACACCTTCTGGCCACAGAAGCGATTACACGATGGTGTCTTCTGCATTTAAAATTTTTTTAGCCAGGTTATGTGGCACATGTGGGTAGTCCCAGCTACTCAGGAGACTAAGGATCACTTGAGCCCAGGAGTTTAAGTACATCCTGGGCAACATAGCTACACCCCATCTTTAAAAAAATAACAAGAAGAATAAGTAAATAAAAATATGAGATTTTAACGGTAGTGTTTTTTTGTTTTGTTTTAGTATTTATTTTGGAATAGATAAGACATCCCCGTGTAAAAAGTCAAGGGCCCAAAAAGACACCTTCCACATCTCTTCTCTCAGTTCCTTCCTCAGATGTGACCAATACTATTAGTTTTGTAAAATGTTTAGCTCCTTGAAAATACCACCCCCTATCCCTTTGATAAGGCAAAGCTGAATTTATTCATACCATAGCAAGGAAGCACAATACCTTGATCAAACCTTAGCAGCATCAAGGAGGGGAGGGCAAAGTGAGGATATTTATGAGGTTTTAGGGTGTGGTTTAAGGTGGGTCTCTCAGTGTAGGGCTTTGATTAAGTCTGGGTAAGGATCATGATTTAGGATTGTACATGCAACAAGGTGGGGTTTCAACAAGTCTTAGAGAATAAATAATCATTTGATAACTGTATGGAAAGCTAAGCAGTATAAAATAGGCTGTCCGAATGTTCCTAAAATCAACAATAAAATTATTTGCAACTTTTATTTCTGGGGCAAGAGTTTCCTGGGATACTAAAGTCATGTTGATGAAAACAGTAGAATAATAAAGTCAAGTTAATGTAGACAGTAAACTGTCGGTATGGATGGCTTGCAGTTTCTGGTCTACCTTTCCAGAAACATACTGTGCTTATTCAGTTATATACGTATAAATTTAAGAAATGTGATCTTTTACCTTTTAACAGTTGTTGCAGTGTTAGAGCCGGATCTCCCGTAGTCCCACCAGACAGAGAGACAGAGTCAC
>VBSM01003220.1:1084715-1122113 GCA_008086735.1 Cheirogaleus medius | reverse complement strand
GCCACGGCATTCTAGCCCAGGGAACAGAGTGAGACTCTGTCTCAAAAAAAAAAATAAAAAAAATAAAATAAATAAAAAAAATAAATTCATTAAAATAAAGATCTTTTCATATATTTTTCCATTAGGACTATGTCTTTTCAATGTATTCTATGAGATATATTTCAAAGAATAATGTTTCATTTAAAATGTCAATTTTTATAATCTGCCAGGAATTATATGCTTTGCAACTATTTAAATTTGTGATGGCAAACTTTAGATATCAATTTAAAAATACATACGGCACATATATAATTTTTAATTTTGATACATAGTTTACTTTAAGATTAAAAAATTAATTTTGGCTGGGTGTGGTGGCTCATGTCTGTAATCTAGCACTCTGGGAAGCCGAGAGTGCTAAAGTGATCCCAAGAAGGGATCACTTGCGATCAGGAGTTCAGCCTAAGCAAGAGCAAGACCCTGTCTCTACTAAAAATAGAAAAAATTAGCTGGGCATGGTGGTATGTGCCTATAGTCCCAGCTACTTGGGAGGCTGAGGCAGGAGGATCACTGAGCCCAAAAGTTGGAGGTTGCAGTGAGCTATGATGATGCCATGGCACTCTTGCCAAGGCAACAGAGTGAGACTCTGTCTTCAAAAAAATAAAAAGGGTTAATTTTGCATATGGTGATTCTCTGAATTCTCAAGTTAACTCTTTAACATTTTACTTCCTTTAGGGGAAATAATACTACAAACCACAAAACTCCATCTTAAAACATAGAGATGCGACAGAAATGGATGATATTTACTTAGCTCCTTCTTTCCCTTTCCCACTGTGACCACAAAAATGTCAACAAACAAGAAACCTATACCACAAATGCCTATGATAAGCAGCAGACTTATCGCTCACAACCATAGTTTGTAACTCTGGCTTTTCTCGCTGGGAAGCTTTTTGTTTTTATTTTTTAAAATTACTTCTAAAAAACCTTTTATTAAAAGAAGAGTACCTAAACATTAATTTAGGTTACTATAAAAAGAACATTTGCATAACCACTCTATAGCTTGAGAAATAGGTTGCCAACAACCTAGAACCCTTACGTGTCTCTTCTCAGTCAAAATCCCTTCCCAACCCTCAGAGGTAATCGCCATCTTGACATTGCCAGTAATCATTTCCTTTCTTTACTTTCTAGTTGTAATACCCTTATATGCATTTCCAAACACTGAAATGTTTTGAACATTCGTCTGGTTTTAAACATTCTGTCTGGTTTTGACCTTGAGTAATTCAGACAATTTGTATTCTTTTGTTTGGGCTTCTTTTACTTTTCCAAGATTCATCCATATTGTTGCATGTAGCTATACTTCATTAATTGCCATTGTTGTATTTACTCAATTGTATGAAAAGATCACACTTTATTTATCCATTTTATTGTTGATAAACTCTTGCTGCTGTGAACATCCTTGTACATGACTCCAGGCAAACATGTATACATATACATAAGAGTGAGATGACGGGGTCTCAAATGCTTGAAAACTCTTTTTCAAAATGTTTAACACTTTATACAATCCTATCAGAATAAGAGAGTAATGCTCCTCTCCATGAGAAGACTTGACACTATCAGATTTTAGAATTTCAGCTGATTTGGAAGATGTATAATGATATCTCATTAAGTCTTAACTTGCATTTATAATTTGATTACTAAGAGCTTGAGGAACTTTTTCTATATTTTTGGCTATTTGGATATCTTGTTTTATTATGTGCCTATTTGAATCCTTTGCTCATTTTTCTTTTGGGGTCTCTGATATTTGTTTTTTTATTTCTAGGAGTTCATATATTCTGGATATGAGTACCTCTGGGTTATATGTACATATATAAATACCTTTTCCCACTTTGTGGCTTGGTTTTCAAAAAAATTGTTCAATTTTTTTAGGTGTACAATTCAGTGGATTTTAGTATACTCACAAACTTCTGCAATCATCACTACTATCTGATTCCAGAACATTTCTCCCTACCTCCCCCAAAGAAATCCTATACAGTCAGCAGTCATTCCCCAAGCTCTCCTTCCCCTGGCAATCACTAATCTACTTTATGTCTCTGTGGATTTGCCTATTCTGGACATTTCATATCAATGGAATCACAATATGTAGCTTTTTGTGTCTGACTTCTTTTACTTAACATGTTTCAAGTATAATCCATGTTGTAGCATGTATCAGTCCTTCATTCCATTTTATAGCTGAACAATATTCTACTGTATGGATATGCCACATTTTGTTTATTCATCAGTTGATGGACATTTGGGTTATTTCTACTTTTTGTCTATTATGAATGATGCTGCTATGAAAATTCATGTACACATTTTTGGGTGGGTATATGCTTTCATTTCTCTCGGGAATATACCTGGAAGTGGAATTGCTGGTTCATATGGTAACTCTATTTTCCACAGTGGCTGTACCATTTTACAGTCCTACCAGCAGTCTATGAGAGTTCTGATTTCTCCACATCTTTGCCAACACTTGATATTGCCTGTCTTTTTGATTCTAGCCATCTTAGTAGGTGTGAAGTGATATTTTGTTGTGGTTTTGATTTAAATTTTGTGGCTTGCCTTTTAACATTGCCTTACTAAAGAAATGTTCTTAATTTTAATGTCCAACATATCAATCTTTTCCTTTATTGTTAGTATATTTGATAACCTGTTTATGAACTCCTTCCTTACTCCAAGGACATGAAGATAGTTTCCTGTGTTATCTTTCATAAGTTTTATTGATATGTTTTACACATTTAGATCTATAATCCACCGTGCATTGATTTGTTTACATATAAATATCCAATTGCCCCAGCACACTTTATAGATACCACACTTTCTTCATTATTTTACAGTGCTATATTTGTTATAAGCCAAGTACGTGTGTGTGTGTTTATATGTCTGTTTTTGAGCTCTTTTTCTGTTTATGTAGTATTTTTGTCTGTCCTTGTACAAATACCACATTCATCATTCCTATAACATTCTATTAAGTCTTGATATCTCTTAGAGGAAGGCCTTCCACTTTGTTCACCTTCTTCAAATGTATCTTGGTTTACAGATGAAAAAGGTTTGTTTCTCACTCATGCCGCTTTCCTACCGGGTGCTGGCCAGAGACTCTGCTTCACGTGGTCCTGAATCTGTGACTCAGGCTAATGGAACAGCCACTCTCTAGAACACTGCTGGCTGGCCATGACAGAGGAAAAGAAACTGTGATGAATCACACACCACCTCTCAAAACCTCTGCTGAGAAACAATCCTCTCTGTGGGTCAAAATGAGTCAAACTTCTACACTTAACTTCAAATGGTAGAGAAGTACAATTTACCAGAAAAAAATGGCAGAAAGTTTGTGAACAGCCCTAATAAGAACCCAAATCTTTTTATCTATCTGATGAAATGAACATCTACTTATTTTATCACTTTTATTTATTTATTACTATAAATATTAGTTTCTTTCTCCTTTCTATATGCAAAATACACTCCCCCCAAATCCTATCCAGTTACAGAATTAAGCTCAAAGTTCAGAATCTCTAGGCGAGGTGTGATAGCCGCTATATCAGGGAACAATGTGCAGTGGTGTTTACATCAGGTCCAGATGTGGCTGCCTTGGATCTGGAAACGTACGAACTAAAAAGGCAAGTTATCTGCTCCCCTTCCCACAAACACTCAGTGGTGGAATGAGGACAGGAAAACGCTCCCATTAGGAAAGGGAAATATAAAGTACTCTGTAGAAATTCTATACAAATGATCAGAGGGTCTCTTACCCTGGGGATGAGGAAATTCTTAGTTAATTAGGCCCTAAATTCTTCCCCAGGAAGGGCTCACCAGTTGGAGTTCTCCAGGACTATCATTCCACCCTCTGGAAGATCTTCGTTGGCCACATCTGAAGAGGGCTGTAGGGGAGGAATTTTCTCCTCTACTCTCCTAGGTTGTTCAGCTAAGGCCCTGCAAATCTGATTGACAGAAGACAGATTAACAGACGAAAACATCCAAATTTTATTTGATGTCACAAGTTTTATGTGGCATAGCATGGGAGGCGGTCCATAGAGAAGAGAAAAACCCCCAAGCAGCAGCTAGGCTTGGAGGCTTTTATACCATTTAGACAAACGACAATAAATTAGTAGAGAAGTGATAAGACAAAGGAAAGAGGTTTCTCAACTTTCTAGGAGGTGGTAAGTTGTGGGCAGGTAAATATATGGGGGATGCTAATGGTAGATTAGGGCTAGTTAGGAGGTTTATGTAGACTCTTCTCATGGAGTCTCCCTACCTCCATCTCTAGGGATAAGGGTTGTTCTTCTCTTCTTGGTATGGGAAAGGTCGGGAGGCTCTTTTACAAGAAAAATTTATGCCCTGTTTTCAGGCAGATGGGGGAGGGAAGAGAACTTACCCTGTGTTTTGCTTTTTCTTAATTGCCTTCAGCTCAAAATAATCCTTATGCCAGAGTGGCATATTTTGGGGGTGGCATACTGATTTCCTGCACTGATTACTAGACTACACTGGCACTGGACTACTGGGCAGGTTTTTCAACTTGCTCATTGTCTGTAGAAGATTAAGAGCCCCAGAGTAATTGTTCGGTCTCAAATAGTCACAGTTTTCTTAGGCCAGGTCACAGCTTTGAAATTTAGTCAGCTTCTCATCCATTGTATTTTTGTCAGCTCCATGTGTTCATAGCTATACCTATAATTCTTTCATTCAAGACTTACATCTTTCTCAATTTAATTGGGTGTACTTTAGGCCTATTAAACTTTGGTGGAAGAGCTATACCCTAAGCCATTTTATGAACAGATTTGCTGAGCATTTAAAAAGAGCAGCACCTTATTTCTAGTACTGAGTCAAGATTCATCAGTATAATTATAAAATGAGCAACCTCAAAGCTTAGTGCTTAAAGTAAAAACATTTTATTTCTCACTCTACATTTCCATTGAGGACTAGATAGGAGCTATGATCCATGTTGTCTTCGTTCCAGGACCAAAGGTGTACCGAATAGCTGCTGTGTGGAATACTGCTACATGCTGTAGCAGAAGAAAAGAGAAAACAAAGTGAAGTGTGCACTGTCTCTCGAGGTGTCTGCCAGAAGTGATGCACGTCATGTCCACCCACATTTCACTGGCCAGAGCAAGTCACATGGCAATACCTAAATTCTAGGGAGTGGGCATATAAAATGCCCAGAAGGAGAAAGATCTGGAACATTTTTTGCCAAGTCTTAAAGACTGACTTGATATAGTAAAAACAGTAAGAGATTTAGAATTTGATTATGAAAGTTTTCATCTTTATTCTAATATTTATGTTACCACGGACAATTCATTTAACATATCTGTTTCAGTAACCTCATCTACAAAAATGGAGAAAACAATCCCTCATTCAATGAATGCTTGAGAGAAGTAAATAAGACATCACATGCGAAACCACTTAGTGCAATGTTAGTGTCCTTCTTTTCTTCCATTTGCTACCCAGAGATAATGTATCATATGGTTTTAGTATTTTCAGTAAAGAAAATTATACATGCTGTTTGGCTGCTGCAATTTTCTTCTACCCTATCATATTACAAGTTTTTTTGAGAACAGGGACATTATAGTTATTCTGTATCTGTTACATTGTCTAGCACAGTATTGAAAACACGGTATGTGTTAAAAAAAAATATTCATTATTTTCTCCTGAAAAATTTCTTACTCCTAAGAGACTGGGTTAACCCTCAACTGAAGTTTTCAGTAAATTTCAATGTCTTCTCCTAGAACTTATAAGTTTTGTTTTACAGTCTTTCCAATTGATTACTTTATTTTATACTCACGATATCATGGTGACACAAGAAAATATTACACTCATTTTACAGTTAAAGAACAGAAGGTAGGGGAGATTTCATGAATTCAACCAACAGTTCACATGGAAGGTGCTGATCAAGGTTTTGCACAAGCAGTCTTAGAAGCTTACTACCCAAGAGACCACTGACATGAGTTAGGCCATGGAGAAGGTGGACCAATAAATTGAGAATGTGCTACTTATTCACAGTGGTTCCTCTCTGGATCTGGCTCCCCTCTAAGGACTTTTAGGAAGGCAGATCAGACAGAAGGCTTAAGTACAGGCTCATTAACAACCCCCAAATCTAAAGCAGACACTGTAATCATGACCTCTCAGGATCAATATAAAGATTAAATGAATAACAAGTAAAAATCCTCTAGCATAGTTAATTAATGCAAATGGCTGTCGAGGTTGTCATTTGGTTCGTTTAATATTAAGAGATAAGATTCTTAAAGATGTTCCCTCTGATCCTTTCCTGTGTTCCCCAAACCCTACTCCGAATATTATTTTTCTCTTTTTCATACAGAGGGCGACTCTTTTGGAGACCACATGGGAACACAAGAACCCATGAGAAGGTATAACTTTCTTATAAAATCCTTATCACAATCTGCCTTACATGCTAGTTGTTTATTATTAATAAGAACAATCAATAGTTGTTGAAAGCTTACCAGGAAAAATCAATGGGCTAACTGAATTCTATACATTACTCACTTAATTTTCACAACAACACTGAAAGATTGGTATTATTGCCCTCATTTTACAGATAAGGAAAATGATACTCACAGAGGTTATGTTACATGCCCAAGATTGTGTAAGCAGCTGAAGGAGCTCAGGAAATTTTACCCCAAAATGCGACTCTTTGGTGTAAAGAGTATTTTGAATGAAAGGCCTTTAGAGATCAACAGGCCCTTAGAAGGGGCTTTCCCTCTATCTGCATGACCAGACTGGATGCATCAAAAGAACAATTGACTTCCCTCCTCATCCCTGTTATCTAAATATATTGCAGAAAAGAAGATCAAGAACGAAACCAGATCTGGCCCAAATCATTTCAAACATAATCCCTGTCTCTCAGGTTAATTTACAAGTAAATGTTTCCCGCATTCATTCATCATCCCTAGTAACCATTTATTGCCCCTAAACAGAACGACCTATATTCCTCATATCCCCCTCCCCTCTAAAAGGAGGATAGAAAAATTTCTGGACCTCATTGGGATATTGGGTAGTCACTCTGCGATTCTCCCATGCACATGGTAAATAAACCTCTTTCTCTTATTAATCTGCCTTAATTGTGAGTTGATCTTTCAATGAACTTTTGGGGGGGGAGGGGAAGTTTCTCCCTCACCACCACAAGACAGAAGTAGTAAGTAGTAGACTCAGGATCCAAACTCAGATCTCAGAGTTCATGCTCTTTAAACACAACACCAGACTCAAACAATACATATACCTGACTTTGTTTTCCTAATTATATGAAATTCCTTGAGACGAATGAATATTTTTGTTCATCTTAGTATGTCCGTAATGCCTAGTACAATACCTTGAACAAAATAAATAATTAAGTCATGGGAAATATTTATTAACTCTACAAGGTATTATGTTTGTACAAATAATTCTATATTTAGGTATATGAATATTCAGGTTTTATGAGTGATGCATTCAAAGTTAAAAAATCAGACTACCTTTGAGACACTTAGACAGTATAATAATCACCCTGAACAGGACTACCAAGCCATTAATTAGGCTACAGAAGCCATACCTTGCATAGGGTGGAGATGAGTCATAAAAAGAAAACGGCAACTCTAGATATCCTCATATAGAACAATCTCCAAGGTCTACTCTGAGGCCAAAAACTTTGGAGGCACCTTTGTTTTCTCTCTTTTTCTTACATCCCCCATCCGTTATGTTAGTAAATCCTGCTGTTCTGCGGGGGGGGGGGGGCAATATATGTAACCGTAATATTTGTACCCCCATAATATGCTGAAATAAAAAAAAATCCTGCTGGTGCTAGCTTCAGAATATATCCAGTATCTGACTACTTCTCTCCACTTCTATTGTTACTGTTCTGGTCTATTGCAATAGCTCCTAACTGATCTATTTGCTACAACCACCGTCTCTCATTCCTGTTCTTAACACGGCAGCCAGGGTGATCCTGTTAAAATGTCAGTCAAATCACATTACTCCTCTACTCAAATCCTTCCAATAGTTCTCAGTCAGAGTAAAGGCTGTAGGGGTAGAAAGGTATGATACCTTTCCTCACCCACCATAAAGGTCACAGCTGACACTCCTATCACAAAAGACAAAAAGGCTAACAAGAGAAAAGCATAACAAATTTACTTAAAGTTTTATATGACATAGGAAGCTTCAAAATGAAGACCAAAAGATTCAACACAGAATGGTCTGTTTTTATGCTTGAGTTCAGTGAAGAATGGACAGCTGTGTAGAAGTGTGTTTGGACAGTGTGATCTAATGGTAACAGATCCACGGGAATCCCTCGAGGCCTGTCTGTTTAGATCCTTCTAGACCTCTCTGTGTAGCATTCCTTCCTCCTGGGTATGGGGCAGGGTCCCTCTGGAATGATTGTCTTCAAGGGAGAATAGAGAGAGTGTCCTTTCTAAGTTTTATGGCTTGCTTTCGGGAACAGGAGTTCTAATTTCTATCACCCGCCCTTGGAGAATAGGAATTCTGGTTTCCATGACTCACTTCTGGGTAGAAAGACAGGCGAGAGACAGGAGGGCAGGAGAAGGTCAGAGGGACTTTGTTTCTGAAGCCTTTATCTCCTTTAGTTCAAAGTACTCAGCATGGCAAAGCACCACACTTTGGAGTATCATCTTCTGAGCCCCAACCAAGCTAAAGTCAGTTTTTATATTTGTTATTTGCTCTCTGCTTCCTCAGTCCTCCCTTTCCCTGGCACTACCACACTTTGTTACAACTCTGACCTCATCTCCAACTCGTCTCCTCCTGCCTCATTCTGGTCCAGCCACACTGTGCCTGCTGTCCTTCTAACACACCAGGCATGTGACCCTCTGCCTGGAGGAGATCTATACATGGCTCCCTCTTTTGTTCTCTCTGGATCTCTTTGTAAATGCCACTTTCTCTGTGAAGTCTGCCCTGACCACCCTATTTAAATTTTAAGCCCCATATCTCCCAACACCTTTCCATTAAGAATTTTTTTCCATTGCATTTGTCATCATCCAACATCCTTTAGATCTTACTTGTTTATTATTTTCTTTTCTACTACAATGTAAACTGTGTGAGGGTAAGAATTTTTGTCTGTTTTATCTGATGGGCATCCATGACAGAAAAAAAGTGATGGTCTTTTTATTATTTATATTATTATTTTGTAGAGACAGAGTCTTGCTATGTTGTCCGGGCTGGCCTCAATCTCCTGGCCTCAAGTGATCCTCTCACCTCAGCCTCCCAAAGTGCTGGGGTTACAGGTGTGAGCCACTCACTGCACCCAGATGTAGAGGGGACTGCCTTATAGTAGGCCCTCAACGCATTTTTGTTGAATATGGAATGAATGGATGAATTAGATGTAGGGTGTGATCTAGAGAGAACAGTGAAGGATGTCTCCATCCTTGGCAACTGGGATTGCCATTTTCTAAGACAGGGAAGTTGAGAGAGGAGCAGGTTTGTTGAAGGTGCTGATGCTCTTCCATCTGCAGAGCGTAGTCAAGAAAGAGAACTTAAGCAGAGGACTCTGACGGGGAGATCTATCTCTCTGACTGCCAACTCTAACAGTTTCTTTAGTCAGATTTATGGTTGTAAAAAAAAGTATCTGAAAGTTGGAAATAGAAGAGGATACTAGGTGTTCTTTCAGTTCAGCATTGCCTTTGATTGATTTCCTACTGCTTCACAACTCAGAAGAGGCAGAGATTAATTCACAGATGCAAACAGTTCCTGTCTGGTGGTAGAAAAGATAATCCTGAAGGTTATGGTTCATGGTCTTGCAGGACATTAACCAGTTTTGTATCCAACACAGCATTCTTACTTTAACATTCCTTTATAAAATTGCCTGTAAACACTCAAGCTTCTCAAATGTACTTTGAACTGATTTTGATATCTGACTGATTCTTTCATTAATTAATAAGTTATATAAAATCTCTGACATGTATTTACTTTATATTTGCATGAGAGTTATGATTCTACCTTTTTGAAATTATACTTTAATATTGTTTTTACAGAACTAAAAAGCTGCCACTCAAAATGAGTCCTGAACACTTACTCATCGAGTAGTCAAAGCTTGGGATACAATGAATCCCCCTGGTGCTGGCAAACAGGAGTAATGCAGTTGGCAATTGGTAAATGAAGGAGTTCAGAGCATGCCTCCCTCAAATATGCTATTGGAATATTATTTTGAGCTGAAGGTACTTGAGAAACAGTGGACACAGGAAGGGCTTTCTAACTCATCCTTTCTACCTAAAAGCAAGTCATAAAATTTCCCATGAGGACCGTGCCTTCCCTGTACCAGTAAGAGAAGAGCATTCTATCACCAGAGAGTGGCAACTGACACTGGTATGGACCTACACAAACAAACTTACTACAATAATCCTTAACTTCCATTAGTTTCCCCCACTGTATTTCCTAGTCACTGCCTCACAGTTTACTGCCCAGAGACCAATCCCCTTTGTCTTGTCACATCCCCACAATTTAACATTCTTTGTGTAAAAAAACACACAGTAGTCCCTTGGTATCCGCAGGGTATTTGTTTTAGCTTCCTGTTTCCCCCACAGACACCCAAATCTGAGGATGCCGAAGTCCCTTATATAAAATGGTGCAGTATTTGCATATAACTTATATAACCTAATTCCAATGATAACTTTAATTTCCCTTTGCCATGTAGCACAACATATTCACAGGTTTCATAGATGAGAAATCTTTGGGCACCATTATTCTGCTTACCACAATTTACAAGTAGACAATAGAGAAAATAGAGAATTTAAGGAAATAATGTATACATCTCTCTTTATTTTTTTGTTGGGACATCTCCCCAGTATCTTTGTGGACTGATAATTAGAGTTATTTCTCTAGTTAACAAAGCAGAGTGGGCTTTCCATTGCAGGTATTAACAATGGCAAATGCCAAGCTTCTTTGTGCAAACATTTATGTGTGTGTGAAGCATTTTAAATAGATCTTTTGCACTACTCTATTTTCACACTGTGAAGGATGTGATGTAGTTATGAGCTTCGAAGTTAAGACAGATCTGAATTTAAATTCTGACTCCATTACTTATTACCCCTATGAACCTTGAGCAATTTACCTAACCTTTCTGAGCTTTAATTTTCTCATCTGTAAATTAAGGATTAAAAATAGCTAGCAGAAAAGGTTATTGAGAGAGTTGAATGCAATAATGTATGTGAAGCCATGAGCAGAGGCTCTAAGTATATTTTGAATTGGTTTTCCCTTTAGATTTCCTCCCAGGTTCTTGGCTCTCTCTTGGCCTAGGCACATAATCCCAGAGGGTATAAATCTAGTGCTTGGTCTCAACATGGATTGCTCCTTAAATCCTGAAATAGTAAACCAGAAGACACACTTAAAGGCTGAAAGAGGTAAATATAGTACACAAGAAAGGGAATACTCTTTTCATATAAGATAAGAGTAAATTCATTAACTCTACTAATTAATGCATAAACTCATTAACTAGATTGTGAGTAAATAAAGTTGCAATATAAGCCGAATAAATCATAGACAGTGGTTTGAATACATTGGTGCTGACAAAAATATATTTGATTACTAAAGAACAAATAATAGCTTGTGCTATGTGGCAGGAACTATATGGAGTACTTTATAAACATCTCATTTACTTCCAACAACTACCAGGTGTTATTCTCATTTTACTGAAAGAACACCAAAGCTAATGGGAAGGTACATGTCTTGCCCTCATTACAACAGTAACTGTCTAAACTGATGAAGCCTATGTTATTGTCAGTCTTATGCTACTTAAGGAGGTAAGAGTATATTTGTATCTTCTGAGGACAATAATGGATAGAAAATTGGGCTGAACCAATCAATATGTTAATTTTAAACTTCTGCTTTGAAGAAAGAAACTATGGTGGATGGTGGGTATTAGTAGCGAGGGATAAGAGGTATCCTTATATCTTTTAATTCCATATTCTTTTCATTTGAGAGAAGGGCAAGAAACTAGGAAATTAATTCTGTTTAACTAATATTTATTGGGCATCTTCTATTTGTCAGGGAGTATGAAATGTCCTTTCTCTACATTATCTTCCAGGCTTCAATTTTCTCCAATGAAAACTGAGAGGCTTGGATAGTTACAAAGTTCTTTTTTGCTTTAAATATCTAAGGGTCTATAAATTCTCTTAATCTTCATTTCATTTTCACCCAACTAGACCTTAATGTGGCATATAGAATTGTGGCAAGATGGGGGTGGATGAGTATGCTGGTTCATAGTCACAGTTGGTGGTAGTTAGAATAAAGGTTATGATTTCCTCTTTTCCCTACTTCATCCTATCCATATTTGCATAAAAACGTGGTCACATATTCTTACTTGATTACTTGTAGATAGACACGTTCCAATGATACTAACGACTCTAGGATAAGGGCCATCTCTTTCTTCATAATTTATTGCACAATGCTGGATTTAGAGAATCTTGAAGTATGCTTATTCAGAGTTCACTTGATGTGAAAAATATTAGCTTACCTTCTATTCTATTTGCTTTAGTTGCTGCCAAATAGTTGGTTTTCATTCAAAGCCTGATCTTTCCTTATTCAGGTGAGTTTGCAGGAGGGCTTCGATTTTTACACACCAGATTAAATGCATTTCCTTCTCACCTGTTTAGGCTAATGGTCTTCAGTGTTATGTAGAGTAAAGATATTATCTAGTCTTCATTCAGAAGAACTATTTGGTTTGAAAAAGAAAAGACTCATTCCAGCAGAATCATTAAATGAAAAAGAGAAAGTTTAGCAAAAATTCAAAAAAAAAAAAAGCTGAGTTTTCTCTAAGGAATGCAAATTGTTTTGCTGTTCAGACTGAGAACTAAAATTCTTTAGGGCCTGTTTTCCAGCTGATTTTGTCAATGAAAATGATTTTCTCACATATGGAGGTTTTCCTTATAACGTCACGTTGCTGTTGATACATTTCTTTTTTATATTAAATTTTTTTGGGTGCAAATTGCTTAGACCAATGACCCTGGAATACTAGTTTGTCATGGAGAGAAATGCACTTGAAAGGAGTACTGTGAAAAAGGGGTACATACTTCACATCTGAAAATTAAACTACCGGACCATAATCAATATAGCATGTTCTGTGATAGATTATTCCCAGGCTAAATTTATATCAGGCACTCAACAAAATTATTCATCACTATCTTATCCCTTAACATAATGTAGATGTAGGAGCCAGTGACCCAGTAAGTACAAAAAAAATCTTTAAAGGTGGAATGTAACTATCTATATGCAGTAACAGTGATTTTGTTCAACTAACAGTGCTGAAATGTGAAATGGTTGTGTACTCCCTGGGTACACTAGTTCCACAGGTTTTTGGAAAAAATGAGCTCATACCCTCTGGTATTTGCATTTCTTATTCTTGGAATGGATTATAGGCTTTCTTTAGATACCCAGCAATAATTCTATACATACTTTTTCATTGGTGCTAGGAAATTCAACTCAATATCCATTTCAGCTCAATATCCACTTCTAAGCCTCTGCAAGAAAGCTTTAAACTATAGGCTTTCTTTAGACACTTAGTGATAATTCTCCCATGGAACCCATGGAAGCACATGCATAGTATTTCTTGGCCTGAATGTTGTATAATCTGAAAATTATCTATACATGCTTGTCATTGGTGCTAGGAAATTCAGCTCAATATCCAAGTGAGCTCAATATCCATTTCTAAGCCTCCGCAAGAAAGTGTTCAACTTCCTGACTGCCAAAAATCTAGGTTTGCATTAAGCAACTAATGCTTTACCTGGTTTTTCCCACTAGTTCTCCCTGCCAGAATCTTTTCAATTCATCCTCAGCCAATGCCTGTCATCCATGGCCTGGCAACACACCCTTTCACCTCCCCATACCTCATGTCTTGGCTTTTCCAGCCCTTTGGCTGCCCTCCGGTTTCTTCCTCCACATACTTGTCTGACTGGTTTCTAGAAGCCTGGCAGAGATTTTTCTCTAATTTAAATCTGGCTACCACAAATGAAGAGCCTGGGATCCAGACACTCCTCTCTCAATGTAAATCTAAATGGATCTAATTTATAAACAAAGAAAACACGTCTATTATGCATTGGGCTTTTAAAGAAGAGAATTAAGAGCGGATTAACAGACAAAATAACTGGCTAGAACAGAGGTTAGGAAAAGACTATGATAGTAACAGAAAAAACCCATCAATCCTAGTTATCCACAAGGCATCCCCCAGCCCCTTCCGTAAAGGTTAAAGAGGGCAGTTATCTTTGTTTTGTGCATTGATGTGATCCAAGTTTCCGAAACAGTGGCTGGCACATAGTAGGTGCTCTATAAATATTTGTTGAATGTTGAAAGACTGAGAGAATAATTAAAACCGGATAAATGGATTTCCTAAATACAATGACAAAGGCTCCCCCATCAAATGTTTAGTGGTCCCCCATACAGCCCCATTGTTCTGCATCTCTTTATACGCCTGCTTTTTCCAGTGTTTTTGTCATTCTAACACTTTTACACGCATATTTAAATCTAAAAACACGCAAGCACACAAAACCCCTTGGAATTACAGACTTAAATGTTATTCCAAGTAAGTTATATTAGGTTGCTACTTTTAAAATGAATGTCAACTCCTAATGGGTTCACTGTTTCTGGTTCATTCTTTCCCTCCTTCTTGGAGTTGAGGGATTAAACAATCAACATTCTGTCTCCTTTCTCTCAATCTTAAAAGTTTTTCCTTCCTTTCCTTTGCTTTATTTCCTTTTCCAGTCTGTCGTTTCACCAGGGCGGTTGCTTTGCTCTTTCTCCCTCTCTGCCTGTTGGTCCCCTTGATCCTTTCTTTCTACCCCTCATTCCCAGAAGCTCCAGAAAATACCTTCTTTTCCCCCTTTTCACGTCACTTCCCTCCCTTCTCCCATCTCCCTCTCCTCTCGAGAGGTGAGTTCCCCACTAGAGGCCAGCACTTTCTTAGTTTCGCCCCTCCAACCCGCAAGCAGAACTCCGAGAGCAAGAAGGTGAAAAAAAGAGGAGAAAGAGAGAGCGAGAGAGGAAAAAACCCCGGGGCCTGGAGCGCTGAGGCCCGGGAGCAGCGTCGCCATGGCAACGGGCGCCGGCAGGAAACGAGGGCCGCGCGGGCGGGGGAGGAGGGCGCCGAGGGGAGGGGGAGGAACGGGGGAGGGGTCCGGCTGCCCCGGAAGCACCTCCCCGCCAGCCCCCTCCTCCAGCCCGGCCCGCAGCCCCCGGCCTGCGGCCCCCACCCTCTCGGCCGGGCAGGAAGTGACAGGCCCAGAGCTAGCCCCGGAGGCCAGGCTGAGCCGCGGCCGGGCCCGCACCCGGAGCGGCGGGAGGGGCGGGGAGCCGCGGCCGCGTCGGGCGCCTCCCACCCCGCTCTCGGCGCCCCCGCCCCTCCAGGAAGGGGAGGAGGCGCGGGGAGCCCGCCGCGGAGGCCGAGCGAGCCCCCTGCCCAGCTTGGCTACTGGGGACCCCAGCACATGAGGTGGACGCCCCCGGGGAGGACTTGGGTGCGGAGCCAGGCGCGAAGGTAACCGGGCGACCGAGGGCTGGGGAGGGGCAGGACCTCTGGGGGCTTGGCTGCGCGGGGATGTTTCTTCAGCCACCTCAGTCTGAGTAACGCCCCAGGTACCTCCCCTAGCTGCTTTCCCTGCCTACCTCCGGCGCTGAGCCCTGCGGTCCTTCGGCTCTGCCTGTCCAAGTCCTCTTGCTATTCATTTCGCTGTGCTTAGTGCTGTCTGTCCGTCACCCTGGTTGCCTCTGACTGCTCATTTTCTCATTCATTTTTCCTTCTCTGACTTTGGTCCTTCCCTCCGAGCATGCTGTGTAGTTATCGCCCTGCTTTTCATGGTCCGCTGGGTACCTCAGCCTCCATCCAATTCCTTGACTTCTGCCTGTCTCCTTGCTATCGGTATGCACATTTCCCTGCTCACTTGGGTTGGTTCACCACTGTATCTACCCCCTTTCCCCGGTATATTTGATTTCTCTTCGGAACGTTATTTTCTTCAAGGTTCTACATAGAACAAGAACCCTTGGGCGTCTGCTGTCCTTATTTTCCACATTATTTCCATTTCTTTGGAACAGTCTTCCCTGAACCGCCCCCTTTTCCATGCCCTATCCTGTCTACGAGACAGTTTTATGCTTAGGGATACTGACTTCCTCCAACTCTTGACCCAGTAGGCCCAGTACCCGGTCCACCTCAGTATTCCTTCCTAGCTCCCTTCCGTAGGTCTGTGCGCCAACCCAACCCATTCCAACCCATACACACCCAGATGCTACCTTTCAGGATGACCATGGCTTAGCTGTTCTGGGGACCTCTGTGGATCTGCTTCTCTCTTCCAGTTTAATTCTGAAAATTTCAATTCATTGTGCCTCCCGAACTGTTTGTCTTCATTTTCTGTATTTAATCTTGCAGTCACAACAGTGATCATAAATGAATAGATTTATGTACCTGGGATCTAGGAATCCTGGTTTTGGTGACAATTTCCCGTGATTTTATTGAAACATTTTAAGTTAGTCCCTTTGCATCTCTATCTATTTCACAATCTGAAAAAAATGTATTAAAAAGACTTCCATTTTTGGGAAGACAAGGAGTTATATAGTTTCACATATGAAAGTAGGAATTATTGTCCCCTCTATAGCTAGTAAAGGAGTGTCATGTCTCTGAGTCCAGTGAAGTAAGTCCAGTATTCTATACAACTATGCCGTGCTGCCTCTAATCCTTACCCACTTTTTTTCTTCACATGCTGATAATGAGGATTCATGGGTCTGTATCTGTTTAGTGCTTTGATATTTTGGCAAAAGATATGGGGAGAAGATAGACTAGAGTTGAAGCTGATATGATTTTTCTTGTGTACTTTTTGGTTTATATCCGTGTTTACAGTGGCATTTGCTATCCTAAATGAAATCAAAGAGTTTGGGGGGAGGGTAATGATATGATCAGATGATACTGGGCATGAAATAATGAGAAAGCTCCTCAACTTTATTGCCAAGGCCAAGCAGTTTGCTTTTATTTATTGTGCTTTTTTGTTTTCGATGCAATCCCTAAGATGAATACACTCACCCTAATAAAACTGTTGACAGCCCTTAGCAGAAGTTCTGGTTTGATGTTTATATTTCTAAATCAAATAATGTTTTGGTGACCTGATATTTCTAGTGGCCCAGAGCCTTAAAACTAGAGAATACAGTGTGTAGGTTTAACAAAAGAAAAAAAGATAAGAATGACTAAAAAACCTTATTTAGTGCTGCTTTGAAAGAATATTTCTTCTTGCTTGTCATCTCCTGTCTCCTTGCTTGGTTCTTAGCAGTGTTTGCATATGTATCTTTTTGTAAATTTTAGTGTAGTCTCCAGAGGGTAAATTCTAACACTTAAGTAGAGTAAAAAGTTGAATCTTACTTTCTTGAAGATTTTCATTGTTGTATATTTAATGTGTGTCAATACCTGGGAGTCATTTGTTAAAGTTATACATTCCATTCAGTGTGAAGCCTTCTTTGCCAATGGGGAAACTGAGCCCAAAGGAGGGAAAGGGACATGCCTGAGGTGTTATTACTAGTAGCCTGAGTTGGAAGCAGGCAGCTATTTGGGCTGTGTTGCTGTAAGGCTAGCTCTTTTGCCTCCTAGTTTTATGACCTTCCATAACCCACTTAACATATCTGTGTCTTAGGTGGCCTTCCATAAAATGATGGTAGTGAGTATTGGTACTGAGTGACACTGAGTACTGAGTGCCTTAATCATAGACTTTTTTTGGTTTGAAAAGGAAACATATGGTAGTGTAAAGACTTAATACTTATCAGGGCAACTTCTTTAACCTCAGAAAACCTCTTTTCCACAGTTGTAAAATGGGATAATGTAATAGTATTTACCGTATAGCACTGTAAGAGATAGTACAGTAAATGATGACCGTTGTTAAGATGACAGTGATGCAGATGGAGACAAAAGTGAGATAACCACAAAGTTAAAGTGGGAAGATTTTAAATTGTCATGAAATGCTGTGAGAATGTAAGATGGTTTTAGTATTATAAGGTGCCATTTTACATTCTGGCCATTTTATTTAATGATAGCCATGAGGGAATACGTAAAGGTTGTTTCTTTTGAGATAATGCATACTACCTTCAAAAGATAGTAGTGTGGGGAGGATACAGTTGTAAGAGTGTATTGCAGATTTGGGAGTTCTAAGATCAGAGAAATCATGGCTAGGGAACAAGAAAATTTTCTTAAGATAACTTATGGATTTAGTGTAGTCGTGAATAATAACATGAAGTAACAGTTTGGGATCAAGGTATAAATTTTAATTCTTTACTGCTTCCATCTAGGTCTTGAGTCAGAGCACCAGCCTTGGGGACCCTGGACCACTATCATGGAGACTGAGAGTGAGCAGAACTCCAACTCCACTAATGGGAGTTCCAGCTCAGGGGGCAGCTCTCGGCCCCAGATAGCTCAAATGTCATTGTATGAACGACAAGCAGTGCAGGTGAGGCTCAACTCTGAGGGGCCATGATCTGTGAGTACTGGCTTGGGATAGGTAAAGATGTCCTTAGTTCCTTTCTAGAAAGTTGGGGAGAGTTGAATTAGGTGATGCCTAAGGTCCCTTTCAGTTCTGAGACTCTTAAAAAGGTTTGGGCAAGCAAACAGAGAATGAAAGTCTTTCACCTAAGGATTTTAAAAAATAATACTCAGTCCATCTAGCCAGATTCTGACTAACCATTTTTCTTCATGGACTGTCAGGTTTTTAATCTTTGGTGTTTCTTGTAAATCACCTTGAGTAATGGAAGTATCACGGACCTCTTTAGACAATTATTTTTAAACAAATAGCAAATCCCATGTCTTTTTAATTCTGTTTGAGAAATAAGTCTTTTACTTAATAAGATATTTTTGTTACTAGAGTATCTATGCCTATCTTAACAGTTCTAATTATTAAAGAATAAGAATATAGTAAAGTCCCATTAACACTAAAACTGAACTACCAGTGTCATTTTTATAAACATCTATTAACATTATGCTGTAGATATTTGAAAATGCCAATTAGTTGAAAATTTTACCTGGCAGAATCTTTTAGAAGCCACTGTTTAGTTTTCCATCATTTTCAACCCCTTAGGGCTCTATTACCCTTACTATCTGCCTAGAATACAGTCTTTCATTTTCTTTACATTTTTCAATATCTCATTTATTTTCAACTTGTCTTATCTTTGCTATGTCATGTGTTTTCAGGTCTCATTTTAAGAAATAAGGGTTCATGTGAATCGGACTGCTTTGCTTTTCTTTGTATACATAAATAGACCATTGACTTACAGTCATGCATTGCTTAATGATGGGGATATGGGCTGGGCATGGTGGTTTACAGCTGTAATCCTAGCAGTGTGGGAGGCTGAGGCAGGAGGATGCTTTGAGCTCAGGAATTTGACACCAGCGTCAGCAAGAGTGAGACCCTGTCTCTACTAAAAATAGAACGAAATTAGCCAGGCAACTAAAAATATAAAAGAAAAATTAGCTGGGCATGGGAGCTCATGCCTTTAGTCCAAGCTACTCGGGAGGCTAAGGCAGGAGGATCCCTTAAGCTCAGGAATTTGAGGTTGCTGTGAGCTAAGCTGACGCCATGGCACTCTACCTGGGCAACAGAGCAAGACTCTGTCTCAAAAAAAAAAAAAAAATGATGGGGATATGTGGATATGTTCTGAGAATTCTGTCATTAGGTGATTTCGTCGTTGTGCAAATATCATACAGTGTGTTTACACAAACCTAGATGGTGTAGCCTACTACACACCTAGGCTATGTAGTGTAGCTTATTGCTCCAACCACTGTGGAATATGCAGTCTGTTGTTGACTAAAAAGTCATTGTGTGGCCCATGACTATAATTGCTTCTTCCAATCTTTAGAGGATTATATAGACTTACTGGGTCTAATATAAAAATGGACAAATCTGATGTTGATAATTTAGCCCAGTCTCCTATCTCCCTTGGTTTCTCTCTTTCTCATGGCTCCCTTGCACAGGAATACAGTGATTTGCATAGAATAGGAGTTAAGAGTGATCCATCTAAATGTTTTATTCTCTCTCTCCCTTCCTAGGCTCTGCAGGCACTGCAGCGGCAGCCCAATGCGGCTCAGTATTTCCACCAGTTCATGCTCCAGCAGCAGCTCAGTAATGCCCAGCTGCATAGCCTGGCTGCCGTCCAGCAGGTGAGAGGTCAGCAGTCAGCTGGCCTGAGAGGGAGGGGACAGGCACTGCAGGTGGGTAGGGGAGACTTGGAGCATACTGCATTCTACACTAAGCCAAAGTGGGGCCAGAGTCTTCTTTGCCTCCTGTCCTGTAGAAGAATGGATGGATCTTAGTTCCTGGGGTTGCAGTAAGAACTGGGAAAATCACCTTTCAGAGGTAGAATGTCCATATTCTAGATTTATTCTGTCTGATATGATAGCTACTAGCCACATGTAGCTATTCAGTGCTTGAAATGTGGCTAGTTCAATTTGAGATGTGCTATAAGATTTTAGAGTTCGAAGACTTAGTACAAAAGAAAGAATATACAATATCTCAGTGATATTTTTTTTTAAATATAAATTACATGTTGAAATGATAATATTTTAGATATATTGAGTTACATAAAATAAATTATGGAAGTTAATATTTCCTATTTCTTTTTATTTTTTAAAAAAGTACATAGTAGAAAATTATATATGTGGCTCACATTATATTTGTATTGGATAGCTCCGGTCTAGACTTACCTTTGACTCGTGCTGTCACCTGACCAAAGGTTCTTACTTCACCTAAAAGAAAGTGGGAACAGGAGGACAGGTTGCCTGTCTAACTGGAGGGTTATGTGGAATAGTGAATATACTTTTCCTTATTCCAGAGTAGAATTTGTTCTTAACCTGAAATCTCTATATGTTTTTTGCCTGCGATATATTACTGAAAGATGGAGAGCTTTTTCCTTCATTTTCTCTGCTATTTCTTGTTTCCCTTACCCTTTAACAGGCCACAATTGCTGCCAGTCGGCAGGCCAGCTCCCCAAACACCAGCACCAGCCAGCAGCAGACTACCACCACCCAGGCCTCAGTGAGTACTGCCTCTCCTGCTGAGAGGCTCCTCTGCCTGGGTCTTTGTCCTTAGGGTAAATTACTTTGTGCCACTGATCTGAGAGTGTTCATTGAGCCATCAGTGGATATTTACTGCTCTTATGTGGAGAATAGTAGTAAAAGGGAGCAAGCCTAAGAAAGGAGGAAGGAAATTCTGGGGAAAAAGAAGAGATAACAAAGAAAATGAACTCATCTCTGGACCCTTCAATGAGAAGTAAAATCTATTCCATTTCATTCTTTTGCCTTCTGAACTGTTAACACTGGTGGTTATGGACTGTTTTTTTTTGTTTTTTTTTTTTTTTTACTTTGGTAATACCTAAAAGTAGCCAGGATGACAGTTTTGGATAGGAAGTTATTATTCGTTTCCCCCTGACTCTATGAAAGTGAGATATTCTGTTCTCATTCTGAATTTGTCAGTCATATACATTTCCATTTATCTCTCCTTAGTCCTGGTTCCTTTCTATACCACACAGATCAATCTGGCCACCACGTCAGCTGCCCAGCTCATCAGCCGATCCCAGAGTGTGAGCTCTCCCAGTGCTACCACCTTGACCCAATCTGTGTTACTGGGGAACACCACCTCCCCACCCCTCAACCAGTCCCAGGCCCAGATGTATCTACGGGTAAGCCACAGACACAGTCACCATTGTCCCGGGGTCATAATTGTCTGTCCCTGACAAGGACTTGAGTGAAAGCTATTTTATTTAACCATGGTTACCCATATGTTTTGAGACAAGCTGATCTATTGTCCATGCCTTACTTACCCTAGAAGTGATGCTCAGTATTAGCCTGCAGATTACATTGATATTCTAAGCTAGAAAGTGTTTACCTTAACATTTGAGTAAATTAGTGTTACAGTCTAACCTTTAAATCTGTGGCTCCAGTACACAAATTCTAAGTGTTATCTATCTCTCAGCCTGCCTACTTATTATATATAAGTTCTTGTTCTAAAATCCTCATTTTTTCAACTTCTTTGATGTTTGACTCTTCGTTGTCAGTCTTTAGTTTTCTACACATTCTAGGTTTTCTTCTGGATGATTCATCGCATATGGAGAATGAGAGGCTCCTGGGTTGGTGTGGAAAGGGGCAGGGCTTGGCTGTTTAATATCTTCTGTTTATTTTGTCTTGTGGTCCTTCCCTTCCATTTCTCCTGTCTCTTTTTTTCCTCTTGTCCTCTTTGCTCTTCCTCTTCCTCCTCTCCTTGCCAGCCACAGCTGGGAAACATATTGCAGGTAAACCGAACCCTGGGCCGGAATGTGCCTCTAGCCTCCCAACTCATCCTGATGCCCAATGGGGCAGTGGCTGCAGTCCAGCAGGAGGTACCATCTGCGCAGTCTCCTGGAGTTCATGCAGATGCAGATCAGGTCAGTGGCAACCATTTTACCTGTGGATGGGCACTGGTGGGGAGGATGGAGTGAATGACCATGGACCAGGGCCCACCCTTCTGCCCTGTTACCACTTTTCAGAATTCTTATTTTTTGAGTTTTTTATTTTTTCCTTCCATATTCATATAGAATTTGAATCTCTTACAACTTTTGAGTTAATCTGGGTGAGAAAGGCAAGTAGATTTGCCTGAAAATAGCCCTGTGGATCTGGGAAGTCTTGTTCTCAATGCAGGGGAAATTTCCTGACGTCCTTCTAATCCTCTGAGGCCCAGTTTTATTTAGGGAGTCTTAATTCTCTCTCATAGTACTGTCTTCTGAAGATAAGGGTAGTTGAGGGCATTCTTCTGTTAGTTAGATATGAAGCTGAACTGGCTGAGTTGCTGGAGGAATGTTTAGTTCCTTCTGCTCGTGAGTTACTGTAGTTCTTGACTTTCAGTCTCCTGTTCCTATTCACTGTATTTCCCAGAAAAGGTCTTCTTCACCATTATTTCCCATGACATATTTCCAAAATACATATATTTTTGAGCCTGAATATTTAGCTTTTTATGGATATAGGCTGTAACCTAGGATCTTACGATAATTATTTCATCCTCTTAGTTTATCAGTTATCTAGTAAATATTGAGCTCTTCTATTGATGTGCTCAGATACATACAGTTGGCCCTCATATCCTGTGGTTGCTGCCTCTTTGGGTTCAACCAACCACAGATCGAAAATATCTGAAAAAAGAAACCAATAAAAAATAACACTACAACAATAAAGAATAATGCAAGCTGAGCATAGTGGTACATGGCTGTAGTTGCAGCTACTCAGGAGGCTGAGGCAGGAGGAATGATTGGAGCCAGGAGTTCGAGACCAGCCTGGGCAACGTAGCCAGACCCTGTCTCTACAAGAAATAGAAAAATTAGCCAGGCATTGAGGCTGAGGCAAAGAGAATCGCTTGAGCCCAGGAGTTTGAGGTTACAGTGAGCTATGATGACATCATTGCACTCTAGCCAGGGCGACAGAGCAAAGTATAAATACTTTAAAGATGATTTAAAGTATACTGGAGGATGTGCTATATGTGTAGGTTATATGCAAATACTATGCCATTTTATATAAAGGACTTGAACATCTGCAGATTTTGGTATCTGTGGGAGCCCTGGAACCAGTTCTCTACGGATATCGAGGAATTTGAAAGTATTAAATAAGAAATGTGAATCTAGTCTTCGAAGAGCTTAGAGAACAAAAGTACCAACTAAATGATACTAACTTTGAGTGACACATGAGTTCAGAGAAGAGTTAGTTGCATTACTTTACAATGAGAAGAAAACTGGGGAGAGAACAGCAATGTAAGGGCCAACTAAAACTATATAGAAAAAAAAAAATTAGCCGGGCATGGTGGCGTGTGCCTGTAGTCAGCTACTCGGGAGGCTGAGGCAGAAGGATTGCTTGAGCTCAGGAATTTGAGGTTGCTGTGAGCTAGGCTGACGCCACGGCACTCTAGCCTGGGCAACAAAGTGAGACTCTGTCTCAAAAAAAAATTAAAAAGATTTTAGCAGTGACAGGAAAGGAGGGCAGAGTTGGGGGAAGGGAATGTGTGGTTCTAACAGAGAGAAAGACAGGTTGAAAGACAGGAGACAATTGATACTGTAAGCTTCTGAGAAAGCAGGAAGAGATGGGATCCAGAGCTTAGAGAAGGATGGGTTGCCCTTTGATAGGAAGGAGGATAAGAGGGAGAGAAGGGGGAAGCGAGGGGTATATATGCAAGTAAATATAGATTTGGTGGTGGAACTGATGAAGTAAGGCTCATATAATGGTTTTTATTTTCTCTGCAGATGTGAAGCACGAAAGGAGAAAGAGAAGGTAGTTCTGAGGTACAGGGAGAGTGGGAAAGTTTGAAATAGCCATTATGGAAAGGAAGCTGATTAGAAAAACTATATAATTTACCAGATAATAATATGTGCCCCAGCACCCAGTCCTGATGATTCTTGTAAATATCTTTTATTTTTATTTATTTATTGTTTTTGACACATAGAGTCTCACTCTGTTGCCCGGGCTAGAGTGCTGTGGCATCAGCCTAGCTCACAGCAACCTCAAACTCCTGGGCTCAAGCAATCCTTCTGCCCCAGCCTCCCAAGTAGCTGGGACTACAGGCACGTGCCACCGTGCCCGGCTAATTTTTTTTTTTCTATATAGTTTTAGTTGGCCAATTAATTTGTTTCTATTTTTAGTAGAGGCGGGGTCTTGATCTTGCTCAGGCTGGTCTTGAACCCCTGAGCTCAAACAATTGCCCGCCTCGGCCTCCCAAAGTGCTAGGATTACAGGGGTAAGCCACTGCACCTAGTCTCTCTTAGTAACTATTATCACTTTCTCTTCTTTACTGCTACTGCCTGAATTCAGATTTCTTTTATTTTCACCTGGATTACTGTACTGGTTTTCTAAGTGGTCTTTTGACTTCAGTCTTATTTGATCTTAATTCTTCCACATTACTATCAAGATAACTTTTTTAAAAAAATAAGAAAATAAATGTTACTAAAACCCTAGGTTTTTTTTAAAAATAAGGGAATATATGTTGTTACTGCATATATATAAATGAATATGAATATATATGAATGTATATATATATGCAGTGTGTGTGTGTGTATTTATATATTTAGTTTCTTTTTAAGAGACAGGATCTTGCTCTGTCACCCAGGCTGGAGGCAGTGGTGTAATCTTAGCTCACTGCAACGTCAGCGTCCTGGGTTCAGGCCTCCCAAATAGCTGGGACTACAGATGCATGCCACCATACCCGGCTAATTATTTTATTTTTTGTAGAGACAGGGTCTTGCTGTGTTGCCCAGGCTGGTCTTGAACTCCTGGCCTCAAGTAATCCTCCTGCCTCAGCTGCCCAAAGTGCTGGGACCACAGGCATGAGCCACTTTGCCTGGCCACCACTAACATTTTTAACTGTATCTCTGGTACATAGAATTTGATAAATTATAATCCTTGGCTCACAACAGTCTTTCATCATTGGTCTATATGGCCTACTTTTATTTATTTATTCAGTAATTTCTAATCATGTAATAAGAAATCACTAGTTCATCTATTGCCTGCCCTTACCCATGGTAATGATCATTCTGATTTCTAGGTTCCTGCTTTCCTTGAGTCCTTTTTTATATAGTCTTATTGCATCTCTATATATTTCTAAAAAGTACTTTTTATTATGGAAAATTTAAACATATATAAAAACAGAAAAAAATTAATTCCTAGGTACCCACCATGCAGCTTCACCAATTATCAACACATGGCCAGCGTATTCATGCCTTTCCCCTCTGCCCATGGATTATTTTGAAGCAAACTGGAGATAGCATATATATATTTTATTTCTATTTGAATTTATAAGGTACTTCTGCTGTATGTAATCTTTTTGACAATGCCTTCTTAATAACATATTATCAAGATTCATTTGTTTTGTTGTAGTCATTGGAGTTTATTAATTTTTTTTTTAAGACTAGGTCTTACTCTGTCACCCAGGCCGGAGTACAGTGGTGCCATTGTAGTTCACTGCAACCTTGAACCCTTGGGCTCAAGCAATCCTCTTGCCTCAGTCTCCCTGAGTAGCATACCACCACATCCAGCTGGTTTTTTTGTTTTTTTTTAATTTTTGTAGAGACGGGTTCTTGCTGTTGCTCAGGCTGGTCTCGAACTCCTGGCCTCAGGTGATCCTCCCACCTCAGCCTCCTGAGAATACAGGATTACAGGATGAGCCACTGTGCCTGGCTGTAGTTTATTAATTTTTATTTTCTTAAAAACATTTTGTTTTTTTTCACTGAAAAAGAGACAGAGTCTTGCTCTGTCCCCTAAGCTTGATTGTAGTGGTGGGATCATAGCTCACTATAGCCTCAAACTCCTGGGCTCAAGCCATCCTCCCACCTCAGTCTCCCGAATAGCCAGGATTACAGGCTTGAGCCACTGTACCCGGCTTAATTTTAATTTCTACATTATGTAGTTTATTCATCATCTCTTCTGTTCATGGCCATTTGGGTTGTTTTTAGGCTTTGATTAGTATCAATAGTGTTGCTGTGAACGTTTCTATATACATGCCTCCTGTTGTACATGGCAGGAGTTTCTCTTGTGAAATTCCTGGGTTAGAGGGTATGTGAATGTTCAGCTTTAGGGTATTATGGCAAACGTTTTTCCAAAGTAGTTGTACTGATTTACACTTACATCAGAAATGTATAAAAGAAGGGTTTAAACTATAGATTTGACCATAGTTATTCTGATTAATATTCTTCAGTGGCTTCCTATAATCAATTAAGCAGTCATCATTCCTTCCTTTTATTCATATTTTGGAGCACTGACTATGTGCTGGACACTGCTAGGTGCTGGGAATATAACAATAAGATAGACAAACTTGCTGTTCTCAAATGAAAGTGCATACTCTCCTTATTTTAACACACCAGCCCCTTTTATCTCTCTAGCCTTAACGTCTGCTTTCCTAGCTTCACTTCTTTCCACTCCCTGTAACTTACCCCAAACATAATGAAATATTTATAATTTCTAAAAATGCTGTGCTCTTTCTTGGTTCTGTGGCCTTGCAAATGCTGTTACCAATGTCTTCAACCCCTACCTTCACTATCACCTGTTTTAAAAAGTCTTTCTTGATTTCTCTAGTCTTGAGTTGATCTTCCTCATTTGTATTCCCATAGCACTTTGTGCATGTCTGTGCATACTATTATATTGTAATTGGTGATTTTCTTGTCTTCTTTAATAGAAAGTACTTGTTAAGAGCAGGGATTGTTTCTTTCATCTCTGCATTCCCAGTATCCAGTGTAGTACCTGAAGCATGGTAGGTGTTTGGGAGATGTTGAATGATTGAATGGAAAGAAAAGGAAAGGGGAAATTGAAGAGACATTTTCAAGGAATCAATGACCAAACTTGATGATTGATTTGATTGTGAGTGAAGGTGACTGAAAAATCAGATATGATTTCAGTGTTCCTCCCTGGGAGCCTGGAAGGCCTTTATTATTGTAAATGTGGGAGTACTAGCTAAGAGGTAGGCTATGGAAGGAGAGACTGTAGCTCTCTCAGCTGCTTTTGAATCAGACACAGAAATCTTCACCCTTAGTGCCTCCTGTCCTCCTTTTCTCAGTCTGTTTTCTTATCTTTCAGGTGCAGAACTTGGCAGTGAGGAACCAACAAGCCTCAGCCCAAGGATCCCAAATGCAAGGCTCCACTCAGAAGGCCATACCTCCTGGAGCCTCTCCTGTGTCTAGCCTCTCTCAGGCCTCTAGCCAGGCCCTAGCTGTGGCACAGGCCTCCTCTGGGGCCTCAGGCCAGTCCCTCAACCTTAGTCAAGCTGGTGGAGGTAGTGGGAATAGCATCCCAGGGTCCATGGGTCCAGGTGGAGGTGGCCAGGCCCCTGGGGGTTTGGGTCAATTGCCTTCCTCAGGAATGGGCGGTGGGAGCTGTCCCAGGAAGGGCACAGGAGTAGTGCAGCCCCTGCCTGCAGCCCAGACAGTGACTGTGAGCCAGGGCAGCCAAACAGAGGCAGAAAGTGCAGCAGCCAAGAAGGCAGAAGCAGATGGGAGTGGTCAGCAGAACGTGGGCATGAACCTGACGCGGACAGCCACACCTGCGCCCAGCCAGACGCTTATTAGCTCAGGTAAGTTGTCACCTCTCATGATGGCATTATTTTCTCAGGACTCATTTGAAATCTTCAGAGTACATTTCTTTGCTTTTTTTTTTTCCTGCTTCTCTTGGCCCTGGAGTAGTGGAAGGAAAGACAATCACATCAACTTTGAACATATTAGTTCAGGGACAGGAGGACAGGTAACAGATACAGATTTTATCTGTTTCCACCAGGCAGCCATCAGTGTACAAGCTACCTTACGCACTTTCTTAGGTCCCAAGTTCTTCAGTTTATCACTCTACCCATTCATTCATTCACTCAGTCTTGTTGAATTGCCTACTGTGTTCTAGGAGGTGCTGGGGCTACTCTTCGAAAAACAGATTCCCTACCCTTGTGTAACTTCAACTTAGTATAAGGGATGAATTGTCTCCTCCCTGTTTAATGGTGGTTAGTTGGTCCAACGTAGAGCAGATACAGTATAAATGCCTTAGAGCAGTTAAGACTAGCAAACAGAGCCATGGTTTAATGTAGCCAATTTGTGTCATCTGTATCAATAACAAGGATAAAAAAGAATAAGTTAATAATAATAATAACCCTAAATAGTTTATACTTGCTTTTAGACTGTGGGTAAGATATAGTTACATGTGTGTACCTTACTTGGGAATGTTGATTTTTGCCTTATTTCTAGCACCTTAGTTGTTGATATATTTGGATAATTTACTCACAAAAAATTAAGAGTTAATTAGTACTTAGTTATAGTTAGTTATAACTAGTACTAGTTAGTTACCAGCACCTTAGTTATTGATATAGTTGGATAATTTACTCACAAAAAATTAAGAGTTAATTAGTTACTACTAGTACTAAGCACTAACACTTAGTAATTAGTTTTACTCATACTTGTTAGTTATTAGAGCACTGTTATATCCAAAGTGCTTTCATATCACATAGATCGTGTGTACTCTGGACCATCTGGAAAATAACAGAGGGATGGAGATGGTCAAACTCAGTTTACAGTAGAGGAAACCGAGTAAGGTCAGAGCATACAGCTGCTGACTCTTAAGACTTCTTACATGGTGACATAAACTAATGAATTTTCAAAACTGAGGCATTTATGAGAAGTTGTTGGTATCTTTAACTGTAGGTATTTATTCTTTCAGTGACTAGTAAGTGCTTCTCCAGTGTCAGGCACTGTCTAGGTTCTAGGGATGTGAACATGAATAAAACATGGACTCAGCCTTTGAGAAACTCAAAAGTCTAATTGTATGGAGGAGGGGCCAGCCATTCTCCTTTGCTGAGTACAGAGTAAAAGGATATGATGTTTAAGTATGGCAAAGATAATAAACACAAGAAATTACTGAGGACTGTTAAGTGATTGAGCAAGGGAGTTCTTTCTTTGAGATCTTTAACCACTTCGGTACCAGCGTCGACTGTAGTCGACAGCCACAGATGAACATGCACAGCGACTTTAGCCAACAGCCGTGATATGACTTTTCTAATTTTTCATTTATCAAAATAAAATTGTGAACATTTAAAAATAATGTAATGAAAACATATATGTATATGTTACCTATTCTGATTTACATTACAAGTAAAGCTGCCTATAAAGTAAAACAAGCTTTCAGTGCTTTAAAGCTTTCCTCATCACACAAGAGCAAAACGGATTTGTTGTCAATGCACAGCACAAACTATCGTGCGGACTGTGAGTGCTGGCTGTGGGGCAAGGTTTCGCAGCCGGTGAGCGCTGTACCGAAGTGGTTAAGACTAGAGGTAGTCGGTAGTGTCTGACTTAGTAGAAAGAGTGGATGAGGTGATGTCCAAGTACCATACAGGATAGATTTTCATTAGCGAATGAAAATCACTATGATTCCAAAACTAGGTACACCTTGGAAAGACGACTTTCCTTTGAATTTAGAGTGATTATTATTTTTTGCTCTTTTTTGTCTTTGTTCCATTTTGGGATTATTCCTCTAGCCACCTACACACAGATCCAGCCCCATTCCCTGATTCAGCAACAGCAACAGATCCACCTCCAGCAGAAACAGGTGGTGATCCAGCAGCAGATTGCCATCCACCACCAGCAGCAGTTCCAGCACCGCCAGTCTCAGCTCCTTCACACAGCTACACACCTCCAATTGGCCCAACAGCAGCAGCAACAGCAGCAGCAGCAACAGCAACAGCAGCAGCAGCAGCAGCAGCAAACCACAACCCTCACTGCCCCTCAGCCACCACAGGTCCCACCTACTCAGCAGGTCCCACCCTCCCAGTCACAGCAGCAAGCCCAAACCCTGGTTGTTCAACCCATGCTTCAGTCTTCACCCCTGTCCCTTCCACCTGACCCAACCCCCAAGCCACCAATTCCTATCCAATCCAAACCACCTGTGGCACCTATTAAGCCTCCTCAGTTAGGGGCTGCTAAGATGTCAGCTACCCAGCAACCACCACCCCATATCCCTGTGCAAGTTGTAGGCACCCGACAGCCAGGTACAGCCCAGGCACAGGCTTTGGGGTTGGCACAGCTGGCAGCTGCTGTACCTACTTCCCGGGGGATGCCAGGTACAGTGCAGCCTAGTCAGGCCCATTTTGCCCCCTCGCCACCTTCATCCCAGGCTCCTGGTGCACTGCAGGAGTGCCCTTCTTCGTTGGCCCCTGGGATGACCCTTGCTCCTGTACAGGGGACAGCACATGTTGTAAAGGGTGGGGCTACCACCTCCTCACCTGTTGTAGCCCAGGTCCCTGCTTCCTTCTACATGCAGTCTGTACACTTGCCGGTGAGTGATGTCTGATGGTTTCGAGGGCACTGTCATTAATGAGAGTGGACCTGGACTGAGTGGAAATAGAGTTGAATTTATAGGGGAATAAAGAGAAGGTTAATACTGGTATTTATCTGCTCCTTTTGTAAGCAAGAGATACATTAATGTTTATAATATCTGAACTTCTTACTCCTAAATTTGTTACTGAAATAATTCTTGAGTTTTTGGATACATACTTAAGTTGGATCAAGATAGCCTTAACCGAATCAATCTTTGGGAAAATGATAGTTCTTGGTCCATAATGAATACAGGCTCTCAAGACCTAGGTCAGGACTAAATAATACATTTTCTTTTGTGCAGATACAGAAGTTTTACTTCTTGGGAATAACTAGAAATCTTAGTGTACCATGGGAAATGTACCAATTGGGGAATGTGGAACTAAGAAAATTTTCTCTAAAATGTTGGAGTAATTGTAGTTCCTCATTATCCTTCCCTCCCAAATCTTGTTTTTTCCCCCTATTCTTTATAGGGTAAACCCCAGACTTTGGCTGTCAAACGCAAAGCTGAGTCTGAGGAGGACAGAGATGATGTTTCCACATTGAGTTCAATGCTTCCTGCTAAGGCATCTCCAGTGGCAGAGAGCCCAAAGGTCATGGAGGAGAAGAGCAGTCTTGGAGGTGAGTAACTGACTTCTGAAATGCTATTGGAGTGCACAGGGAATAAAGAGATGTTCTCAGTGAGTGAAAAGATGAATCTGGTTCAGTAGAAAATGGCCCTGAACTTGGTGGACAAATGGGTAGATCCCAAAACAGGGACTCCAGGGTGAGTGATCATGGGTGAACATGGATTACTGGGAAGATCATTCTGGCTTAGCTAATAGGTGGATCAATTATGTCATCCCGTATCTGTTCCTTAATCTGTGCTTGTTTTCCAGAGAAAGCTGAACCAGTGGCCAACGTGAATGCTAATACCCCAAGCAGTGAACTAGTAGCCTTGACCCCTGCCCCATCAGCACCACCTCCTACACTAGCCATGGTCTCCAGACAAATGGGTGACTCAAAACCCCCACAGGCCATTGTGAAGCCCCAGATTCTCACCCACATCATTGAAGGCTTTGTTATCCAGGAAGGAGCAGAACCTTTCCCGGTGAGGACAGGGCCATAAGGTGGGACTTTCAAGTGGGGACTTGGTCTGATTGTTGTCTTTTCAAAGTTCACTAAAAACAAAAGGCATAGATGTATTTAATTAGAGAATGGCCCAGTTGTGCTATTTATTTACTTAGTTGTAAAGAAGGAAAGGAAAGAGTGTATGGACCAGAAAATGAAAATGTTGGGAAGAGGAGAAGAAAAGGAAAGTAACCTTTAAAACTGTAATGTTTCATTAGATAAATTAGGTTGTTTTATAATGAAGAAAATTATGATAGAGAAGTTAAGGGACTTTGCTAGATACCGTGAATTGCAGAACCAGGACTAGAACCCAGGTATCTTGCATTCCCTGCACCGTAGGAAGGAAAAGGACAAAATAGGGAGCAGGGTAGCAACCTGTTCTCCAGTGGCTTATCTGAAAAAAGCCAGCTAGAGAGTCTTGCTTGCCATATTGAAAGTGATCCTCTCTGAACCAGACTGACTGTTAAAGTTAACTCAGAGATTGAGGCAAAGACATGATGGTGGGAAATTTTGGGGAAAGCTATAGAGAGGCAGAAAGGAATTAGGCTAACTTAACCATAAACTTTTTCTGGGACAGGTGGGTTGTTCTCAGTTATTGAAGGAGTCTGAGAAGCCACTACAGGCTGGCCTTCCAACGGGGCTGAATGAGAATCAGTCAGGTGGCCCTTTGGGAGGGGACAGCCCATCTGCTGGTGAGTATTTATTTAGAGACCCATCTGGGGGAAGGAGGCTCATGGGGATGTGTTTGAGGACTCAGTGTAAAATAGTAATTTCCTATTTATTTAAAGTAGGAATAATATGGAGTCCATCCATACACAGAAACCATATTATATATCAGAGTATGTAGAATCACACAAAAGAAGTTATATAGAATTAGGGGAATTTTTCTTTTTTAAAAAATTTATTTTTAGAGATAGGGTCTTGTTTGTGTCACCCAGGCTGGACTGCAGTGGCATCATCAAAGCTCACTGCAGCCTCCAACTCCTGGGCTCAGGGGATCTTCCCATGTGAGCCTCCCCAGTAGCTGGGACTACAGGCGCACACCACGGTGCCCGGCAGGATTAGGAGAATTTTATCAAGCTAAAGTAATCTGTTGAAATTCTTTACTATAAGGATATATTTTTCAAAAGATGATCTAAAATAGGACATTTATATTCTTAATTTTTACTTTTCTTTATTCTAGATTTTATAATCTATATTAAGGACTCTTATTTACATTTCCTCCTTGCTTTTGAAAGTCTTTGTGGGAGAGGGATCTTAAGTCTTTCTAGGCATTAGTAATCAGTTCCTCTCTCCTATTCAGAAATGGAATCAGATCTGAAATTTGAGAGTATGAATTAGGATAAAATTAGTAAGACATCTTAAATGGAAATAGTTTGGCTTAAGGTTAGGAAGACTTTAAAGACTTGAGAATATTCTTGAGGGACAAGTTTCATGGTTTTGGATTTTTGAAATTTTTTAGGCATTCTCAATTAGGCTGTGTAGGTCTTTGGGAGCAAATCCTGAGAATAATTAGAACCAGCTCTGGGCCCTAATGATGGCTGAGGAGGTAGCAGAAACCGGTGGTGACCATCCAGTGATGCCTTGTTTTTCAGAGTTAGATAAGAAGGCGAATCTCCTGAAGTGCGAGTACTGTGGGAAGTACGCCCCTGCAGAGCAGTTTCGTGGCTCTAAGAGGTTCTGCTCCATGACTTGCGCCAAGAGGTACTCTAGGCACCTTCCTCCTTGACCATGATACCTCCCTCCCCCAGGATCATGTCACAGCTGATATTTTATGTTTCCCGCTTTGCTTTTATTCCCTTCCCCATATCAGCTCATAAAATACCAAATTCACATTTAGGGCAATGTAGCAAGGTAGTCTTCTATAGCAGTGGTCCCCAACATTTTTGGTACCAGGGACCAGTTTCATGGAAGACAATTTTTCCACGGACAGGGGGCAGTGTGGGGGGGATGGTTTCAGGATGATTCAAGTGCATTACATTTATTGTGCACTTTATTTCTATTATTGTTACATTGTAATATATAATGAAATAATTATACAACTCACCATAATGCAGAATCTAATGCCGCCACTGATCTGACTGGATGCGAGCGATGGGGAGCAGCTGTAAATGCAGATGAAGCTTTTTCGCCCTCCGCTCGCCTCCTGCTGTGCGGCCTGGTTCCTAACAGGCCACAGACTGCTACTGGGGTCCGGGGGTTGGGGACTGCAGTTCTATAGTACCTTTGACATCCTGTATATGTCTTGTCCTGCAGGTACAATGTGAGCTGTAGCCATCAGTTCCGGCTGAAGAGGAAAAAAATGAAAGAGTTTCAAGAAGCCAACTATACACGTGTTCGCAGGCGTGGACCCCGCCGCAGCTCCTCTGACATTGCCCGTGCTAAGATTCAGGGCAAACGCCACCGGGTGAGCTGCTGTTGCAGACCCCACTACCTTTAAAATAGGCCTTTTTTTCTTCCTCTACAGGGCAATTCCTTTGCCCAGGTAAAAGGCTCGTGGAGATGTGTTTTACCTCTCCAGAGGCCCAGAACTTTGGTTTTATGCTGATTACATTACTCCAAATTGCAAGAGATCTTGACCTCCTTTGTCTCCTCTTACCTGACTACTGGTTCATGTATCCATTAATCCTCACACTGTACTTGAGTAGTGAAAATCTAGATCAATTGTTAGGACAAGGGGACAGTCAAGGAATTGATACAGTTTCATTTTTTATTTTTTTGAGACAGTCTCACTCTGTTACCCAGGCTAGAGTGCCATGGCGTCAGCCTAGCTCACAGTAACCTCAAACTGCTTGGCTCAAGCAATCCTGCCTCATCTTCCCAAGTAGCTGGGACTACAGGTGTGTGCCACAACACCTAGCTAATTTTTCTATTTTTAGTAGAGAAAGGGTCTCGCTCTTGCTCAGGCTGGTCTCGAACTCTTGAGCTAAAGTGATCCTCCTGCCTGGGCCTCCCAGAATGCTAGGATTATAGGCGTAAGCCACCACGCCTGGCCAAATTGATAGTTTATACTGGAAAGGTACTTGAGAGTAGACATTGGGCATTTGCAAATGAAGCACAGATGGTTCACATGTGATGAGTTTTTCCTCTATGCCCAACCGGGGGTGCTTGGGGAGGGTAGATGGGAGCTCATCGCACTGGTATTCTGACCTCACTGGTTTGCTGTTTTCTCTGCAGGGTCAAGAGGACTCTAGCCGGGGTTCAGATAATTCAAGTTATGATGAAGCACTCTCCCCAACATCTCCCGGGCCTTTATCAGTAAGAGCTGGGCATGGAGAACGTGATCTGGGGAACCCCAGTATAGCTCCACCTACACCGGAATTGCATGGCATCAATCCCGTGTTCCTGTCCAGTAATCCCAGCCGTTGGAGTGTAGAGGAGGTGTACGAGTTTATTGCTTCTCTCCAAGGTACTGAGGATCTCCAGCAGAACTGAAGTTGTTTTCCTTAGGTCATCCAAAAAGGGCCTTTGTAGGAGGGTACATAACTGACTTAATTGACTTTTAAGCAGTAGGTGCTTGAGTGTGGCAGTACAGAGGCTCTGTTCTTGATATTTATTCAAGTTGCTTGCCCACAGCCTGACTTCTTAATTTCTTTCAGGGTTGACATTGTCTTCTACCATGTTAGCAACTTTTCAGTGTGTGATTTTCATTTCTTATTATGATTCAGCTATATTTCCCACCAATAAGTTTTAGATAAAATATATTTTTGTGTGTGATCAACTGTGATACACCCACCACCATGGATAAAAGATTTTTTTCAATGGAGAAGGGGATCAAAAGCTAAAAGGCTATTGTTGCCCCACTCCCTAAAGGCAGGACTGTTTATAAGCTATTCTTTTTTTTGAGATAGTGTCTCATTCTGTTACCCAGGCTAGAGTGCAGTGGCCTCATTGTAGCTCACTGCAATCTCAAACTCCTGGGTGCAGGCGATCCTCCTATGTCAGCCTCCTGAGTAGCTGGTACTATTATCACACCTACCTACATTTTTCTATTTTTTGTAGAGGTGGGGTCATGCTCTTGTTCAGGCTGGTGTCAAACTCCTGACCTCAAGCAATCCTCCCACCTGGGCTTTCCAGAGTGCTAGGGTTATAGGTGTGAGCCACTGCGCCCTGCCTTATAAGCTATTTTGACAGAGATTTCTCTAGGAAAAAAAAATCACCCTAACCTTCTTGTTGCTTGTCTGAATTCTGGACCCTTAAACAGAAATTTCACAAAGAATGATAACTTATCTTTGTGCCAGTGTAAAAACATGTTTTTATTTTTGTTCTCTCACGCACCAAGCTATTTGAATGAAGTTATTTCTATGGTTGAACAAATTTGTTGTTCTTCCTTTCTTGGTCTTAGCTTTTTTTTTTTAATAGTCATTCTAATTTCATTTTGCTTTCAAAGCTTGCCATCTCAGACCTTTGTATTACTGAGTTTAGGACAAGTACTTTGGGATTAACCATTGCTAGACCTCAGTTTCTTCACCTTTGGTTCCCCCCTTATCTTCTGGTGCTACCATGCAGTTTCTCATACATGTTCTCACCATTTCTTTCTAGGTTGCCAAGAGATTGCAGAGGAGTTTCGCTCTCAGGAGATTGATGGACAGGCCCTTTTATTACTTAAAGAAGAACATCTTATGAGTGCCATGAACATCAAGCTGGGACCTGCCCTCAAGATCTGCGCCAAGATAAACATCCTCAAGGAGACCTAAGGTGGCCCTCTTGCATAAACCAGCCTAAGGCAGACACTCTCCACTGCCCAGGTTATAACCTGGTACCAGCAGAGACTTTGCAGGGAAGAAAGAGCTTTTCCAGTCATGTTAACCTTCGGTAGGGAGATTACTGAGACAGGGAAGAGAGATGCAAGAATTGGTTGCTGGTGCTACATGGTGGCAGCTTTGACATTTTCTCTGGGTTCTACTTTATTTTTAAAAATCTTTACAATTCTCACCATTCCCACCTACCTTAATCCAGTCTTTATAAAAAAAGCAGTCTAGAGAACTAGGACTGCTCAGCCTTATCCTGGAGTGGAACTTAGCCAGGGTCTCAGTTCTCCAAGAGGAAGAATATATAGTATGGTAAGGCAAGGAAATGGGTGGAATTTAGGTTTGCCTCCCCAATGGGAGAGGTAGGGTTTTTCTAGCTTGTGTGACACAAGTAGCAAAATCTGGTATTCCTTCTTCCCTCTGGATTGTCCCACTGTAGCTGTGGCTCAGAGTTTTCTCTTTGTTGTCACTTACTCCCTTAGTATTAAATATTTTCTCCTGCATCCATGGCAGGATTCCCAGCCAGTGTAGAGACTTGGTTGGTATCTTTCTGATTTGCTGCAGGGACTAAAAGTGTTTGACTGGCACATGTGTGGCTGTTGTCATTCTTTCTGCATCCCTTGTTCCTTCTTGATTTATCTGTTGTCTTCTACCTTACATTTCAGTTCCAACTTTGCTCTGTCCTACAGCTTTATAAAACAGGAGTGTGTGGGTCTGAGGTCAGGAGTATAAGTACCTGCCTTAGGTGCTATTCCTG
>VBSM01003220.1:1073611-1084615 GCA_008086735.1 Cheirogaleus medius | reverse complement strand
AAAAAAAAAAAAAAACAAAGACAAAAAAACAAAAAGCCCAAACCATGCCTGTGAAGAAAGTGCAACATATGTTTAGAAATACTGGTAGAGGGAAATGGGAGTAAGAAAAGCTTTGCCAGCTTTTTCTATAAATGGGAGAAAACCATCAAAAAGATCACGACAAGGTAAACAGAATTCCCTTTTCTGGAACTTCTGTAGCAAGGGAGATCAGTTTCAATGTCCCTTTCCAATGGACTGGATTCGGCACTTTGGCTTTATGTGGACTGATAACCACAAGCCCACAATCAGGACCCAATTCCAGCTATAAAGTCACTCCAGTGCCAACAAGTGATGTCATGGTATTTTATAATCCTGTAGTTGGGATATTTCACATTTTTCCTTTCCTGATTTCATTGGTGAGAGAAGCAAGTCTAGAACCTCTCCATGCTCAGAGCAAATGGGAATACTTGGATTATAACCAAGTAATCACTGCAAAGTAGTTCCAAGCAGCAAGAAAGTGGCAGATTCTCATGAGACTACTGTAGGGTACAGAGTAACATCATGAAAGCAATCAAACCTGTATAAATAATGCTTCCTTGCTTTTTTTTAATTAAAGAAATCCAGTGTCTGAAAAACTTGTGAAAATGTGTTTAAAGAACAAGAACAAAGGGCTAGGGAGTCTGCCACACCCTTTTGCCCATTATATCTATTTTACTTGTACCTTCTGATACCAAGAGTGCAATATCCTCTGTTTTCATAGGCCCTATTATATTATCTCTGTCTTCTGACTGTACCTTTATGGAGAAAAAACAGTAAATAGGGAATAAAAAGGGTAGGCAGTTCTACTAGTGAGAAAAGGATGCAAATCAAAAGCAAACTGGAAAGCAAGAGCAATAGTAATGGTGAGATGAGAGGCCAGAATGCAGGCTGCTTGAGAAATCTGGCTGAGTATGCTTTGGTTTGGGGGACTGAAGAAGAGGCTGGACATTTAAAGTGCAATCACATTGGTAATAAATGGTCATCCCTTTCTTCTGACTCCTCCCCCAGCTGGTCATCCCCCACACCACGATAGGCCGCAGGTACATTTCGGGGTTTAGAACGGCACACAAAGTCACAACCATCCTGTAGGGAAAAAAACCAAAAGAAAGGAATGATAATCTGGAATATCCAACTTTAGGGTAAGACAAAGTATATTTACGGTCTATAGACATGTGGCAAGAACTGGTTTTCTCTAGAGATAAAGAAGAGAAAACCTCAAATATCCAAGGATTACACTAAATTCCATCTTGGGGAAATAGAGCAACCAACTATCTTGGTTTGCTGGGACTTTTGTGGTTTTAGTACCCAACGTCTTGTGTCTGAGGAAACCTCTCAGTCAGTCTGAGCAAACCAGGATGGTTTGTCACCCTACCTTGCACACAGGCTATAGACTCAACTCAGCCAGTTGTCCAGTTACTTACTGCTACCAGGTTGCCAAGATCCTGCCAGAAGGCTAAGTGGGGAAACTGCTCCATTCCCTTGGCTCCCACCACCAGTCGCTGGTATAGGAACCCCCCAATGATATAGACAGCAACCAGTGATGCAAACCTGTGGAGGAAGAAAGACAGCTATACTTAAGAACTGAGAAACAGTAAAACTTAGATACTAAGGCTAACTTCTAGATTCACTGTTAGCTGTTTCCTAAGCTATGTTCTGTGAAAAAGAAAATGTGTAGTGATGTTAAATGAAAAAGGGGGCTGGTAGCATCCTTAGAAAACCAGTTAGAGTGCTGTCAGTGTGAGAAAAGCAAAGGCTCAGGAAAAAAATGTGACACTGTAATTCTGACTTACAGCCAAGAATAATCACCATTAGATATATGATTTCATTTCTCTAAAAGTTCTAATAATCTAATAGCATAGTATTAAAAATTGTCCAGTCCTCCAGAGGTGGGAGGAAAAAGCACCTCCAAATGCAAATATTTATTGTGAACTAAAGATTAAATCTCTTTTTTTTTTTAAACTTGCAAAGTCAGATATATTTTATAGTCAGGATTTTCACACAGTCATCCTTCCCAATTATAGTATACACGTGCGTATGCACACATACAATTTGTGCCCATGTACCATCAAATAGTTACTGACTTTCAAAATAACAAAAAGGAAGGCCTGTGCTGATAAAGGGTACAAAAAGAAAAGAGTACTCACGTGACAAGTAAGATAGAACCCACACTGAGGTGGGAGATCTCTGGGGAACAGGCCAGGCTGCTATCCATCTCAAAGAGGTAGAAACAATCTTGGACTTTGCCTCGCTCCTCAGATACAGGGTTAAAATTGTCCTGATGATGAGAGGACAGAATACAACATTTGTGTGGTCAAGTTTTCTTTTAATTCTTACTCAACAAAAGAAAAAAACTCAAAAAACATTTGCTTTCTCTCAGGAGCCTCTTTTCCATGTAAGATGGAAGATGCATATCTGACACAGGAAAAAACTAAACTCTTGGAGTTCTCATGTCCATCCCAATGTATCTTGTCCCCTCTGGATAGTCTCTCCCACCGCAGGTCAGTCCTCTCTAGGCTCATATAGCGCAAGGTGCCTCACCGCTAGGGTGTGTCGATTACAGGAGATCATCACCACTGCACGACGCTGCTCCTTGCCGCAGTGGTTGTCATATTCATCACCCCCTTTATAGATCAGCATGATCCAATTACCTGAAGAGGGACAAGGAAAATGGAGCTGGGGGAAAAGCAGAGGCAGACCAAGGTAGTATGGCAGAGGGGAACTGAGGAATTCAGTGAAATTGGTTATAATTAAAATAACTCATCAGTATGAGCTCTATATACCAGAAATGTCAAGCTAAAACTTGCTTCTTTACAAAGCTTTATATTCCCCTTAAGACCACTGAGAATCAGATATCCATGTAAAAATAATCTTAATTTTCCACATTAAAGGTAGGCAACTGATAGTGCAAAAACAATTATGATCCATACCTTAACACCAATTCATATTTTCTGAACACCTGCTAAAAGCAAAAGAAGAGGTTCCATACAGTTGCTGGGCAGCAGAGGGAAGCCTGTCTAAGATTTAAAATTAGCTAAAAATAAATTCAAAGTGTATTATTTTTAAGATTGAAATGCATTTCTCTTCTTTGGTATTTACTGTGTTCAAAGTTCTTTTGCAAAATATCATTTGATTCAATAATCATGTGAGGTTAATAAGGTAAGGATTCTGCTTCCAACGCTGCATATGAGAAAACAAGTTCAAAAAGGTGAAATGATTTTTCAAAGTCATAAGATTAGGAAATAAGATGAGCTGGGTCCAGGACCTAGTCATATGACCCCTAGTCCCAAACTCTTTTATGTTATTTTAAAAAATTATTTATAGGAGTAAACAGCTGCACTGGATAATTTAGTTATTTATCTGCTATGGGAAGATGCTCAAATAGTCCTATCGAGCAATATGATGATATGACTTTTGAGAAATATCACCACCATAGCACAAGTCGGTGGGGAAATGTTTGTAGAACATTGTAAAAAAGCGTGATCTCTTAAAATTTAACTGGCAAATGCTGATTAACTTGATGAGAAATGGTGGTGGTTGGTATTTTTAAGCCTAGCGTGGAACTCATTAAGTATTTGTATGAATAAAAGGATTCTAGGCTATAGAATTCTAGCTAGATTCTTCTTTTTGAATAAGTTTTTCACTAACTTTAAATGCATAAATGTCCCAAGCTGTGGCTCCAGAGGAGCTGTGGCACCAGGCATCCTGTGGTTTCGTCTCTAGTGTGCAAAGCCACACATGACATAGTGAAGAAACTGGGAAAGGCCAAGACATACAGGATTGTCAGAGGGACTGACTTGGGATCAGTTTATCAACAGGGGGAGTCTTACTTCCATTGAAGATGTGAGTCTCGTTGAGTCTCCCAACCACTGTCTCCTTCCCATTGCTTTTGTTGATTTGCACCAGGCCTGCCCCAGAGGTGTGGTTGCCAGCTTCCCGGCACACCCTAAATATGTACATGTATGTTTCTGAGCCCTGGCCCACAGTGCTCTCAAAGCTGTGAAGAGAAGTGGGAAGAAAGAAGAAAGAGAGTCATCTCCTAGCTATCAGCCTCAGGAAGAACAGCCCCACCCCCCTCCCTTAAGCTAAAAAATAAATTTAAAAAATTATGCTCAATTTACTTCTATGATGTCATAGTTAAATGTCTGATAATAGTGAATAATATTTGTTGATTTATGAGATATTCATGATCCAGACGACATCCTTATTGTTGACAATGAATGATTAAAATACACTACCCAAGACAGCTGGATATTTTTAGAATGCCCATTCTCGGCTATGCTAAAGTGTTAGCTACTACGTCCCCATGAATGAGGGTCCATGTTCATGGGATACTCCCTTGTTTCTTAAGGATCACCTTCAGATTTATATATCTGAAGATTCTTAACACATACAATGGGACATGGATAGGCTTAAATATGTTTAACTGATACTTCTAATATCCTACTATATGCAGGTGTCAAATAATGCTTGAATTTCTACAAGCTGGTCTCTTGGATTCAGTCTTAGAAACAGCTACTATTCTTTTTTTTTTTTTTTTTGAGACAGAGTCTCACTCTGTTCCCTGGGCTAGAGTGCCGTGGCATCAGCCTAGCTCACAGCAACCTCAAACTCCTGGGCTCGAGTGATCCTTCTGCCTCAGCCTCCCGAGTAGCTGGGACTACAGGCATGCGCCACCATGCCTGGCTAATTTTTTCTATATATTTTTAGTTGGCCGATTAATTTCTTTCTATTTTTAGTTGAGATGGGGTCTCGCTCTGGTTTCGAACTCCTGACCTTGAGCGATCCGCCCACCTCGGCCTCCCAGAGCGCTAGGATTACAGGCGTGAGCCACCGCGCCCGGCCAGAAACAGCTACTATTCTGTGAAAGACAAGAAAACGGTACACTGCAACTATTATAAAAACTTATTATAAGACAGTAAAAGTATCATGGCCAAATAAGATCAATATTGCTCAAGTTCAGATTAGAACTTTCTCTCAGAGGGCCTTATTGTATATGTATTCCTCCACAGTAATACTGAAATAAAATCACTAAGTGGAAAAGACTTTTTAATACAAATATTTTCTCAAGCCCTTTAAGGTTCTTCTCATTTACCTTTTGTTAAACAGCGGTTTTAGCCTCTTCACTAGAGCCAACTCTTTCTCTGATTCTTTACCCTTTTCTCCTACCAGGTCGCAAGTTTTTTCTTCTGTCTGCCAAGATTCTCTCACTGCCACAGCCAGAAGTAGCAGCAGCAGGAGTCCAGTCCTCCAGCAGCTGTGGAAGGGGAACATCCTTTTGGGTGTTGGGGAGGGCAGGTAGGATCAGGAGAGAAGGGAAAGAGATAAAGCATATGAATGTGTAATAAATGAATGGTATTTTGATTGGGCAGAAAGTACAAGATTCTATGACGTACACAACAAATGGTACATTGTAATATCGCTGTGACATGAGCACCTGTAGCAGGAAATTCATTTATATATTGTTTTTAGTCTAATTTATAAGTGAGTCCTTCAGAATGAACTATAGGGGTGAAAAGAGGGACAGAACAACAACAACAACAACAAATTAATTATGATAGCCTAGGTGGAGCCATCCTTGCCTCTTTACTGTTTGGTGAAAAGTTAGATTGAGATATCTCAATATTCAGAGTTTAATACTAGTTCACAAATACAGCTTAAACCAGTGGCCTGTCCTAAGAAAACACTCAAATTACAATTTAAAAAGACACCTGATAAGGCACAGTTGGAAGTTTTTAAGGAAGAAACTTTATATAGAGAAAAACTTGAATACTTTGAGGTGTAACTTTTCATATCAATATTCAGGAACACCTTTGTTCATATTCACCACAAGAATGCTGAATTCTTTTAGAGGGAAACAGCTACTGCACCTAAAAGCTGACATTTATCTACTTCAATGTTTCATCTTGTCTGAAAAATCATTCAATTATTTATGTTATAGGAAGAAGACATTTCACTAGGCCAAAATGAGTGGTTTGAATAAGTCTCCCAAAACCCACCTCAGCTTCTACAGTTCACAAATGTCAAGGGTTTCTAGATATTCAGTAAGTACAGTTGTCTTTCCACACACCAAATTGATGACAACTCTTGGGAATCACCACGCCACTTTAGAATTTAGTAAATCCAAGTCACCTGCTGCTTGTACTGCTATAGGAATGGAAACACACTGCTTTGTTTCTCAAACTTTTCTTTTTTTAATCCATCTTCATATCCAAGACACACTTATTTACCCTTTTGAAAGACTTCATTCTGGTATCCCTTAATAATTCTTCAGGCTATTGCTACTTGTTTATTCCATAACAGTACCACTAACTTTCCTGATAAAAAGATTTAACTCTTCTAAACTTTTCTCATTTACAGAATAATAAAATACTACAAGTCTGGACTTTGTTTTGAATATTCTCTAAAGTCCTCTATTTCTTTTTCATGCTGGTCCACTGACTCCATTCCATTTTTAGAACATAAAACTTGAAATAAGCAGAAATTAATGGGTACTGATGAAAACAAAGATGGGAAAATGGAAGCTCTAACCCTAACCCTAAAGTACTTTCCCTACTCCTCTAAACAAACTTACATTTGACCTTCTATTTCCCACACTCCACTAAGCCAACAAATGCTTGGGAAGTTGTCTGCTTGACTTTGTGTATCCCAAACATCAATTCACTACAGTAATATTAAGAAGTTTCCACAGAATAATCATAGCAAGCCAAGAGGTCTAAGGCTCCCATAACATATTTAAAGCACCAAAACCACAACAGTAGGAAATACTTAACATAATGCTTGCCTTTGGCCAAGCACTGTTTGAAGCCCTTAGCATGTATTAACTAATTAACCCCACAACCCTACAGATAAGAAAACTGAGACACAGCTAGTGGAGTGAGCAAGAAAGTCCAGAGCTCCAAGCTCATGGCCTATACTTAACCACTACATATATATATATCCTTTCATTATAACTTTTGGGGGATGAGAGTAGGCAGCCAAAGCTGTGCTGTTTTTTTTTTTTTTTTTTTTTGACAAAGAAGAGGAAGTGACTCCTCACAGTTCACCGAATAGGAGGTGAAATAAAGAGCTCAGACTTCAAATTCCCACTTATCCTAAATTACCCCCTTGCCCAACACACAAGTTGACCAGTTTATTAGTGAATTAGGAAATAGAAATAGAAATAGGATGCTCCTTTTGTTAGACTGATTTAGCATGCTATTTTCCTTATGTTCTCTCAGGATCTAACTTAAATGTCAATATTGTGGGCTCTCAAGATCTTTTTTTTCCAGGACTAGTTTTCTGGAGGGATGCTCACAAAGAAGGCTGTGCTCTTTGGTCTCAGTGTTAGTTCCTTATCTGTTAACAGTTGATGATTTTTTTCCTAAACTAGAACAAAGAATCTCACAAAATTGGGAAGGGATGAAAGGTTAAACACCTTGCAGCCAGTTAACCAAGTCAAACTGTCTTTCATTTGCTTATTCAAAAAGTTAGGATGAGAATAAACTTATACCATATTCTTCTGTCTTTCCTGCTTAAGGCTTGGCTATAAATTTAAGGTGCTTCTCTTTGATTCAGTGGCATATGCTCTGGATACTTTACCTAGACTATGTCTGTTAATCGTCACAACTCAGAAAGTTAGGTATAATTTTTCCCATTTTAAAGATGAGGAAACTGATACTTATAGTTACTTGTTAAGTTACTTGCTCTAGATTATACAAATATTAAACATATGTGAAGTTAGTGGGGCAACTTGGACTATTCATGGCATAAAGATATTTGTTGTAAAACTTCTGATAAACAAAGGGGTGCAACAATCAGGAAGAGTATGCAATGCAAGGGCTGGGCAGTCTGTTTTAATATAATATAATTAGATTCTCAAGGTACAAGAGTTTGTCTAGATGCTTTGGAACGGAGTATTTTATGATCTTGAAAAATCTCCTTCAATTTTCTCATTCTATAACGACAGCTCTATTTGTCAATGCTAAAAAATTCTTATTTATTGGGATGGCCACTGACTAAGCCAGGAATTGGGAAGCAACTTGAACCATTGGGCCTCTGTAGCACTCACTTCCCCATCAAGACTCAAGACTAGTCATGGTCTTTTTCCATTTTTCAATGGAAACTCCACTTTCTTCCCACTGGCTCATTTCTGATGTAGGAGCCCTTTTTCTTTTCTCCAGCAGCCTACACTTTTAGAAGAACAGCCGTAATTGGCTAAAAGGCCCAGCGCTGAAAAAACTCAAGAGAGAAGTAGCCTCAGAGAAGTAGCTCTATGTCCCAAGAGCGGAAGCTCCCTACAACAAGGAACACAAGATAATTCTTCTATTAGCCACTCTTCGTCACTCAATACTCGCACCCCCCTCAAACCTCTTCCAGGGTTCTAGGAAACCTCGCTCCGTGTAGTGTCCTGACTTTCCAACTTCTTATACCTTCTCCAAATGATGCCACTTTACCTCCCTCCATAATGCGGGCCAAAATTCTTTTTACAAGTAAACCCAGTAACATCTCAAACGGACTGCATATCCGGGGAATCTTCCATTCCCTGCCTTCCAAATATCGTAAACTCCCTTTCTGGTCGTGGAAGTCCTTTCTCCCTCACTCCTTTCAGGACTCCGTTAACTCCTTGCCCTCACGCCTCTGCCTCCATCCTGCCCCAGGGCTCCTTAGCCCGATCTCTGGCTAGAACCAGGGCTGAGCGAGATTGAGTAATTTCGGCTCCTGTCACAGATGCCGCGGGGTGAGAGCAGCCAGCCCGCCGCCTCCTCCACGCCCCTCACACTCACGTGGCGCAGGCAAATGGAGTAGCCAAAGCTCAGAATCCCCCGGGGGATACCTGTCTGGGGCTGGGAGACGGGGCCAGCGAGGGGCCAGCCGCAGACCCCGGTCCCAGAGCTCGTGTCAGCGGCCAGCGTTCCCCCTTGCGCCTCGCGGTGCTCCACTCCGGGAACCGGAAACAGGAAGCGCCAACAGGCCGCTGGGCAACTGCTCCTCCCACTAGACCCCTCGGCATGTGACCACAGAACCATCTCGCCCCTTTCCCTTCCCGGTTTCCCTGACAACTCTAAACGCTGATTGGCCAGTACATAGGGAGTTTAGCTCTGCCCTTGTTACAGCAAGTCCAATCACTATCGAGACTGTTAAGTTTAGTTTCCCCTTTTCAGGTGGCCTTTCCACCAATGTGGTCCCAAGGCCCCGCCTCCGGGGACTCGGGGCTCGCGCACCCCGGCAACGCGGGGTCACGCGCCAGGCCCGCTCCCTGGTAGGTCCGCTTAAAGAGGGTACAGGAGGGCGGGCGGCGGAAGCGGAAGTTGCGGAAAGCGGCTCCCTTCCGCCGCTTCCCCAGATGGTTCGCAGCCTGCGAGAGGCGCTGTTCGGCCGTGTCCCGGCTCGACTCTTGTCTGGATGTTGGCATCTAGAGAGTAGTAGTGGAACGATGGGGTCGTGTGCGTTCCGGCTTTCTTAACTACACTTTCGTTCAGTGTTTCTTGGAGTGAATTATCGTTGCTGTTATTACTGTTATCTTTATCATTCCTTCCCATCTGGTGGCATTTTGTTTGATAAACATGCTCTGTAGCCATCTCTGTTCGCCAGAGGTTTCTTCTGCATCCCCCGTTCCTTCCACCCTGTCAGCATTTCTGCCGTCCTGGGGAACGAGCAACACTTTTAGTCTTTGTGTCTTTGCTAAGATCGTTTGTGGTTTCCTTATGTCTTATTAGCACCTGTTGAAGTCCTACTCGTTCTTAGAACTCTGTTCAAATACTATTGCTCCTATACCTTCCTGGATTCACCCTGTTCAGAATTAATCATTCGTTCCTCTGAACGCCCGCTTGTTGCTTGTATCTGGCTTTACGTTGTTTTCATTCTGCTTTGACTCCTACGTTGCTTTTATGTGTGCCTTTCTCGCTCTGTGCGGATGAGGACTGAATTTAGATTGATTTCTCTCTCCTCATTAGAGCTAGTACAGTGTTTTAAATCTAATAATAATAAAACCTAGCAACTGGGTGTCTCTGTGGTGCCCGACACTTTTTTAAGTGCTTTGAACGAGTATAAATTCACTTTATGCCAACCTTATGAGGAAATATCCTAACCCAATTTTACAGATGAGTAAATTAAAGCAGAGGTTAAATTACTTTGGGTCCCACAGCTATTAAGTTATGGAGCCAGTATTCAAATTTAGGTATATAGTCTCCAGAATCCATGCTTTCAAAGCACCACACTATACCTATTGTCTGTCATTCTGCATTTGTTTATTATTGGTACATTTAATTGGGGCTAGGTAGTAATCATATCTGAGTTGGGTGTTCCATGTTTTCTCCAGGAAAAAATTAATTTAAAGATAATTTTGTTACTGATAATAAAAGTAATCTGTGATAACACAGAACAGCAAAAGTCATGTATAAACTCACCAGGAGGCTGTATATTTCATTCGTGAATATATAGTTTCTTTTTTTCAAAAAATTAATACATCAAATATTTCTGCATATCATTACCTTTACAAATAAACTATTTAATAGTTGCATAATATTTACTTTTATGGTTTGCTACTTAGCCAGTGCTACTAATGTTGGGCATTGAAGTTATTTTTACTGACTCGCTTTTTTCAATTAATTCAACAAATATTTACTGAGCAATTACTATGTGTCAGAGTTATAGGTCTTGGGGATACAGCAGAGAACAAAGACAAAAATTCCTGTTACAATGAGCTTCCATTCTAGAATGGAATTCACCAATAAATGAATTCAGATTTAGGTGAATTCAAGTTTTAATTTCAAAAATCTTGCCTCTTGGTCATTGCCTAGAGCGGCATTGGATTTGAGGAAAGGAAGTATGCATATTGGAAGTGAGAAATGGCCAAGACTCACAGTTAAGTAGCTTGAATAACTTGTCTTCTGTGAAGATGGAAGTAGGGATTAGTTCCGTTTACAACCAGATGCAAACATCCTAGGTCACTTCCATGCTTCTCAGGCCTCAGTGCCCCCTGAGTGCTCTTTTTTTTTTTTTTTTTTT